>JALXFT010003816.1:0-25000 GCA_023376895.1 Aspiorhynchus laticeps
GGTTTATGATCATATACTGTACCTATGCATGCATTGTTAGTATATTATATTTAACCATAACATTTTACACTGCAAAAAATGATTTTCTAATGTAGTATTTTTGTCTTGTTTCCAGTACAACTATCTAAACATCCTTAAATCAAGATATTTAATTGGTAAGCAAAATGACTCAAAATATTGTTTTTTAAAAAACTGATCAAAATGAAGTGAGTTTCTGATTAAAATTAAATGAAAAAAGCATATCAGTGTGAAAACAGGATTATTTTTCTGATCCTATTAGCAGATATTTTGTCTTGTTTTAAGCATAAACTCACTTGATTTTGATACATTTCCTAAAGAAGCAAGACTTAATATCTTATGTCACATTTTGCTTTCTTGATTTAAGGATATTTAGATATTTTTACTGGGAAAAAGACTAAAATGCTGAGGATGAAGATGATTTGTTGCAGTGTAGTAATGAGTTCCAGAAGCTTTAAAGGGACAGTTCACCCAAAATGAAAATCCTCTCATTATTGTCTCACCCTCATGTTGTTCTAAACCTTCTGCTGAACACAAAAGAAGATATTTTGAAGAACGTGGATAAACAAACCTTCGCTGGTCCCCATTGACTTCCATAGTGTGGAGAAACATACCGGGGGACCAGAAACTGCTCCTTTTGTGGTTTATCGGGATTTACATTTTTCTGCGTGTATGAAAATGTGTATCTGCATTGGCCGGGAATCGAACCCGGGCCTCCCGCGTGGCAGGCGAGAATTCTACCACTGAACCACCAATGCTGATGATGGAGCTCTGCATCCACCTGCTGGAGTAAATATGTGCTGCAGACGCTCTCGTTCAAAACCAAAACCAATAAACCTTTAGTTCATCTTCAAAACACAAGTGAAGATACTTTTAATGAAATCTGAGAGGCTTCTGTCCCTCCATTGAAAGATATCTGTTCACAAGACTTGAATTAAACCGCTCAATTCATATAGATTCATTTTGATGACACCTTTATGAACTTATTGGGTCTTTAAAGTGTTGGTTACCCAGACTTTCAGTGAAGAGACAGAAACCTGTCAGATTTCAGTCATTTGTGTTTTAAAAATAAATCAATCTTATGGGTTGAAACAATATGTGGGTGAGTAAGTTATGACATTTATTTTTTTAGGTGAGCTATCCATTTAATTCTTCTAAAAATTATTATATGTTTTTATGAGTTAAAAGTTTTTAAATCATTTGTTACACCTTAACAGTATATACTATATATATATATTTTATATATGCAAAATGGTAAAAATATATTTTCCAAAATATGCTATATATATATATATATATATATATATATATATATATATATATATATATATATATATATATATATATATATATATATATATATATATATATATATATATATATATATATATATATATATATATATATATATATATATATATAACCTTTCTTTTTTTTTACCAATATATTTTTGTATATTTTGAAAATATATTTTAACAATATAAATATATATATTTTTATAAAGCATTTAAAATATATTTTGACATTCATATATTTCAATCGAAATTAAATAAATAAGCTAGGAACATACTTTATACTGTAAAAATAAAATCTATATATAAAATTATTAAATCATCATAAATCAGTTTTTGATCTCTGGAGGGCTATTTTAGTCTAAATGAAGGCTGCTGTAAGATTGGAAATGCATTTTCTTCTCCTGAAATACATTTTGAAGTATATTTAGTTGTGTTAAATAAAAACTAAATATATTTTAAGTTCAAAAATGTATTTCATTGAGCTTCACTGTATACAACATATGTTTAGCATATATTTTAGCCATTTCTTGAAGTGAATAAAAAGCGTTTTACTGGAAGAATCTGCTTTCCTGGAAAGAAATGTGTGAATAATCCTGCTCACAGAAGGTTTTATGATATTGTATTTTATGAATATAGCCGGCTGTGAGAGTCTAGTGATGTGATGGTTGGTTCTGGTGTGTGTTCTAGACGCTGGTGTTGCTGATGATGACCTGAAGGTGTGGACGGCTGTGGTCAGCGCTCTGCTTCAGATTCATGTGGACGCTGGAGACTGGAGGAGAGGCCTGCAGCTGCTGGACGAGTCTGTCAGAGAGACGCCACACACCGAACACAGACTGTGAGTGCTTCCTTTAACACACACCGCTGACCTTTATCATCTGCAGTGCTTCATGGGTCACTGAACACAGGACAAACTAGAGCCGGAGGTGATAGCAATGATGCAGAACAGAGCCGTGCATTTGATTTGTTCTAGATCTAGAGTGTGTGTGTGTGTGTATCTAAACTATCATAGATAAACCATATAATGGCTTGTTGGTTCCCAAATAATTTATCAGTGAATGGCGCCATCTGGTGGATCTCTGTAGAACTGCGTCATTACAGCACATTTGTATTTACATTTATTCAAATGCAATGAGTAACACAGCAAGTGATTCATCATAAGACATGTTTACATGAGAAGTGCTTGCAATATAAAGTTTCAGACATTGTCTTGAATAGGGAAATATTGTTTAAAAGTAAACATAAGGGAACTTATTTAATGTACTGTTTGCAAATGCATGGTTTTATATCGATCAAAGATGAACTCACATAGTGGGAAAAATAGATTTCAAAAGACTTGAGATTTTGAGTTGCATGAATTAATAGAAGAGCCTTTGGTTACAAATAATTCTTTAGGTGATGTTTTAGTGACACCTGCTGGTCGTACATGTGTACTGCGTGTTTTTATTTTGTGATCAGTAATAAGTGAGTTACATAAAGAAATTTGTGGGTCACATTTCACCCCAGAAACCAAAGAAAAGAAAAACAAAAATAAAATATATTTCTTATAAATATGAATGAATAATTGGCATTTTGACATTATTTTCATGACAAATAAGCACATTTTTCGCAAAACTACTTCAATACAAAATTGTGAATGGTAAGTGAAACGCAATCATTATTACATTTTAAACATCATTATTATATTATAATATTTATATAGTATAATTCTTGATTTTGAAATTGAAGTACTTTTGGGTGAAATGTGCTTGATTGTCATGTAAATAATGTAAATGTAATAAATGTTACAAATTGCCACGCAAAAACAGTATTGTAATCTATACTTTAAAAAATGTCATTGCATTTTATATTCCTTACACTAATGAGAATTTGGAGCGAAACATGCTTACTTTTCCTGAAATGAATGTAACAATGCAAAATGGGCTAATTATTAGTATTTTTCCAAATATTTTTCAAGATTATTTAAAACACAATATTTTTTTACAATTAAGATTATTTGAAACATGATGTTTTTTTTTTTTTTTTGCAATTAATATTATTTAAAACACAATATTTTTTTGCAATTAAGATTATTTGAAACATTTTTTTTTGCAATTAAGATTATTTGAAACAATTTGTTTTGCAAATATTATTTGAATTTTTCTTTCTTTTTTTTTTTGCATGTCAGTGTAATTCTCAGGTGCATTAAATGAGTTATCAGCCACTCAAAAGTCCCCATGCAGTCATAAAGGCCGTCTGATTCTGTGTTGTGTTCTCTGTGTTTGCTCCAGGGTTCTGCTGAAGCAGCGTGTTCTGCTCAAGGCCCGGCTGGGTGAGTCTGTTCTGCCGGACATGCAGCGGGTCAGTAACGAGGGAGAGATGGTCTGCTCTCAGATGTGGAGGCGAGCAGCTCTCTGTGCTAAAGACAAACAGCAGCGGCTCACCTGCTATCAGAACGCCATCACAGCACTGCAGGTCAAACCAGCACAAAACACCTCAGAACACACCTGATCTCATCTAGATTACATTAAAGGGTCATCAAACCCTGAAACACAGTTTCTGAGATGATAACATATATGTACAGGTTGCACATCAGTCAATACAACAATAGCACTCATTATGTCTATTATTAAGGGAAAAGAGGTTATTTTTTCACTTTCACATTTCACATCATGTGTTGACATGCATGTGTTCCTGTGACACCTGCTGGTTTTACACATGCACTGCATGTTTTCATTTGTGCATTGGTAGAGAGTGACGGAAAAAAGGAATATAGTAGTGATGAATTATTTGCATTTTGACATTTTTGTCAAAAAATTTAAATTAAGCACATTTCCCCCAAAACTAGTTCAATACAAAACCAAGAATTGTTATTTCTGGACACTATCATTATTATACAAAAAATACAAAAAAAATGCTGCAGATTTAATTCAGTGGAGAAAAACAACACTACTGTAATCTACACTTACAATGTTACTTCACAAATCTCATTTACAATTTTAATAATATATCTTTTGACAACTTGGGGCAAATGAATTATTAGCATTTTTCAAGAATGTAAGTCTTCAGATCAAATGTTTTTTAAGATTATGAGAGACATGAATTCCTTCAAGTGTGTTCATTTTTTAATCATTCATATATTATTTTAACTGTGGCCATATTTTCATGAAAATTAAGAACTTTTCCTTTAAAATTAAAGATAATGATAGTTTTTTTATTATTAAATACAGCAAAAAAAAAAAAAACACTTGTGATTTATACTTACATGTGTATTAGGGCTGTCAAAATGGCTGAGAAGCTAAATTTGAATTTTGTACTTAAATATTATCAATATTCAAATTTAAAAGGCATAATTTCAATTAGGGGGGGGGGGGCTTTTGTCTTCTCTCCTGAGGCCACAAGAGAGCGCATTGAGCAAAATATTACTAATGCACGTTTATTCAAAGCAATAAAATAACACGACTATTTTTGATAAAGTTTAAATGAATGTTTATAAACCATATATAATTAATTAATTAATTTGACATGCTTTCTAAACATGCGGCTCTCTTGTGTGAGACGGTGATAGATGTCTCTCTAGAAAATGTGATAAATATGTGTTCTGTGTGAACGGCTTGGGTTCAGTTTTGATGTAAACAGCATCTTCTCTGCATTGATGTTCTCTTTTTCTGCAATATTTTAAATGAACAACGCAGCTTCGCCACATCCAGTGGCTTCAACTGGATAGACTTAAAAAAAAGCATTAAAATGCAACGAACATCATCATCACATCTTGTGCGCCACTGATAAAGCTGCCTGACGCACACCTAAAATTCATCGAATATTTGTTGAATTGAATATAAAAATCCACATTCGATTGCAAAAACGTTGCATTCAAATGTGGATTTTTATTTTAAATTTGACGGATATTCGAAATTTGAAAAAAAAAATTGACAGCCCTAATGTGTTCTTCACAAATGTCATTTGCATTAATTTAATAATATTATTATTTTGTGTTTCCTTTACGGTAATGAGAATTTTGGGTAATGTTTTAAATGTATTTTTCATAGTGAAAAATGTTCACTATTTCACTATATCTCAAAATATCTTAAAATGAGATTTTTGTGAGAAACATGAGGCAGAGGTTCCTGACAGCAGTTTTGTTGGTCAGTGTTAAGTGACCGAGCTCTTCTGTGTGTCTCCTCAGTCTCCGGGGGGTCAGGGGCAGAAGGTGGACGTTCTGCTGGAGTTTAGCGAGTGGCTGTATTTGACACACTTTCCTGTGACTGACGTCCGGCTGCAGATCGACTGGGCCGTAGACATGCTGCTGTTCACAGACGGTTAGACTGCATTACCTTTACATACAGCAGTTTTCAAAGTCTCTTCGGCTCACCAAAGCTGCATTTATTTGATCAAAAATTTGAAATATTATTACAATTTAAAACAGCTGTTTTCTATGTGAATATGTGTTAAACTGTAATTTATTTCTGTGATCAAAGCTGTATTTTCAGCATCATTACTCCAGTCTTCAGTGTCACACAATTGCTGTTTTTTTGCAAGTTACTGTTTTTGTCAGTCTTCTGAGGAAGATTCCTCACCATATTTTAACCATGGTATTTGTAGTAAAACTGTGGTTATACAAAAAAACAAAACAAAAAAACATGGTTACTACACTTTTACTATATCAAAACCATGGTTTATTTTCTTAAGGGATTTGTATTTTGGTGTATTCTTTCTTTCTTTTTTCTTTGTTTAGTTCTTATAGCTGTACTGCCTTAATAGTTTGATGTTTTGTAGCCTACTGTTTAATAAATAAAAGAAATCAGAAAAAAGATTCACCAACCCGCTCCGAAGTCCCAATCTGAATCAAATGATTCTTGAACCCGCTCAGAAGTCCCAATCTGAATCAAATGATTCTTGAACCCGCTCAGAAGTCCTGCTCTGAATCAAATGATTCTTGAACCCGCTCCGAAGTCCCAATCTGAATCAAATGATTCTTGAACCCGCTCAGAAGTCCTGCTCTGAATCAAATGATTCTTGAACCCGCTCAGAAGTCCTGATCTGAATCAAATGATTCTTGAACCCGCTCAGAAGTCCTGATCTCAATAAAATGATTCTTGAACCTGCTCCGAAGTCCTGCTCTGAATCAAATGATTCTCGAACCTGCTCCGAAGTCCTGCTCTGAATCAAATGATTCTCGAACCCGCTCCGAAGTCCCAATCTGAATCAAATGATTCTCGAACCTGCTCCGAAGTCCTGCTCTGAATCAAATGATTCTTGAACCCGCTCCGAAGTCCTGATCTGAATCAAATGATTCTCGAACCCGCTCCGAAGTCCGAATCTGAATCAAATGATTCTCGAACCCGCTCCGAAGTCCTGCTCTGAATCAAATGATTCTTGAACCCGCTCCGAAGTCCTGATCTCAATCAAATGATTCTTGAACCCGCTCCGAAGTCCTGATCTCAATCAAATGATTCTTGAACCCGCTCCGAAGTCCTGATCTCAATAAAATAATTCTCGAACCTGCTCCGAAGTCCTGCTCTGAATCAAATGATTCTCGAACCCGCTCCGAAGTCCCAATCTGAATCAAATGATTCTCGAACCTGCTCCGAAGTCCTGATCTGAATCAAATGATTCTTGAACCCGCTCCGAAGTCCCAATCTGAATCAAATGATTCTCGAACCCGCTCCGAAGTCCCAATCTGAATCAAATGATTCTCGAACCTGCTCCGAAGTCCTGATCTGAATCAAATGATTCTCGAACCCGCTCCGAAGTCCTGATCTGAATCAAATGATTCTCGAACCCGCTCCGAAGTCCTGATCTGAATCAAATGATTCTTGAACCCGCTCCGAAGTCCCAATCTGAATCAAATGATTCTCGAACCCGCTCCGAAGTCCCAATCTGAATCAAATGATTCTCGAACCTGCTCCGAAGTCCTGATCTGAATCAAATGATTCTCGAACCCGCTCCGAAGTCCCAATCTGAATCAAATGATTCTCGAACCTGCTCCGAAGTCCTGCTCTGAATCAAATGATTCTTGAACCCACTCCGAAGTCCTGCTCTGAATCAAATGATTCTTGAACCCGCTCCGAAGTCCTGATCTGAATCAAATGATTCTCGAAACCGCTCTGAAATCCTGATCTGAATCAAATGATTCTCGAACCTGCTCCGAAGTCCTGATCTGAATCAAATGATTCCCGAACCCGCTCCGAAGTCCTGATCTGAATCAAATGATTCCCGAACCCGCTCCGAAGTCCTGATCTGAATCAAATGATTCCCGAACCCGCTCCGAAGTCCCAATCTGAATCAAATGATTCTCGAACCCGCTCCGAAGTCCTGATCTGAATCAAATGATTCTCGAAACCGCTCGGAAGTCCCAATCTGAATCAAATGATTCCCGAACCCGCTCCAAAGTCCTGATCTGAATCAAATGATTCTCGAACCCGCTCCGAAATTCCAATCTGAATCAAATGATTCACGATCCGATTGGTGCTTGAATCATTTTGTGATGCAGTGGTTTAACTGATTCAGAGTTTTAAAAAGCTCCGTTTCACCATCAATATACATGTTATTTAATATTCATTACAAGCAATGTTGAAATCCGAAAATAAATGGCTCTTTTGATCTGGTTTTGCTAGTGACTCGCTTGAACTTGATGATTGAATTCACGAGTTTGAGTCAATCGGAGCGGTTCCAGCGTAAATGACTCACTCAATTGATTCATTTAGTCTGTTCCTCGTGTCGCGTCTTCGTGTTTACTCGACACTGACAGCACTACTACTGCTCAGCTCGCTAGCTTTATTATCTGATGTTTACAAATAAAATATCCATATTTCCATTCCATCCAACACAAATCTATGAACATATTCAGGACAGGAGAGGTACTGGTTTACTGCTAACTAGTGAAACACTCCATTAATATGACGAGCAGCAGCTCAAAATACATGTTAGATGGAAACATTCTGCATTATGATGGAGTTTGTAGCTTAATTCTCTATATTTTAAATAGTTTGAGCTGCAGTTCAATAGAAATCAGATGAAAGCATCCAGTCTCTCATAGCATTGAAGTCAATGTTGAATTGATCAGTGTATATTGTAATAAATATCTGAGAAATGAGTGTTGTATCTGATTGTATTAGTCTATATAGAGTGATAGTCAGTGTAAAAAGAGCAAATGAACACAAAACAGCAGAACAATGTAAAGTTAAAGACGATAAACTTCATCATTCAGCTGATCTGTGCTCGTATGGTTTATATGTTCTTACTCCACACATGTATAAAACATTTTCTAGTGTTTTTACTTTAACTTTGCAGGTAATATCAATGGTATGATATATTTCAGATGCAGCTAAAATTACATCAATAGTGGTTACATACACATATATTTAATTGTTTGATCAAAATTATTCTTAATTTATTTAGTAATCGCAAATTCTACACTGAAGACTGGAGTAATGATGCTGAAAATTCAGCTTTGATCACATAAATAAATTACAGTTTAACACATATTCACATAGAAAACAGGTATTATAAATTGTATTAATATTTCCAATTTTCACTGTGTTTTTGATCTAATAAATGCAGCCTTGCTCAGCAGAAAAATCCTAATTATCCCAAACTTCTGACTCGTGTTCACTCCAGAGGAGCGTGGTGCTGTGTGTCTGTCTGAAGTGCGTTCGGTCGGTCGTCTGGAGCGTCTGATGCGGTCACACACACTGCTGGCTCTCACAGAGGAGCGGTCATCTCTCAAACACCAGCAGCATCTGCTGACGGCCTACAGCTGCTCGCTGCACATCTGGAAGGTACTCGCACCTCACTCAGCCTCACTCAGCTCACAGATCACGCTTGTTTTGAGTCGTCACTGCAGTGTTAGGGGGAACGCATTACAAGTAACGCATTACTTTTTAATTTAGATGGGAATATCGAAATTACTTTTTCAAATAAGTAACAGTTACTTTGTTTCTGATGTATTGAGTGACAGCTCTGGTGTTGCCATGGTGACAGAAATCAGAGCGTTGTGTGTGAACATGATCTTACTGTAGTTCCAGACTAAATATGTGTCCCTGGAGCGCAAAAGCAGTCATAAGTAGCACAGGTATATTTGTAGCAATAGACAACAATACATTGTATGGGTCAAAATTATCAATTTGTCTTTTATGACAAAAATCATTATGATATTAAGTAAAGATCATGTTCCATGAAGATATTTTGTAAATTTCCTACCGTAAATATATCAACTTAATTTTTGATTAGTAATATGCATTGCTAAGAACTTCATTTGGACAACTTTAAAGATGATTTTCTCAATATTTAGATTTTTTTGCACCCTCAGATTCCAGATTTTTAAATAGTTGTATCTCATCCAAATATTGTCCTATCATAACAAACCATACATCAATGGAAAGATTATTTAGCTGCTTTCAGATGATGCATAAATCTCAATTTCAAGAAATTGACACTTAAGACTGGTTTTGTGCTCCAAGGTCACATATGAACATGTATTTACTCATCTCACCTGCACAAAAACACATAAAATCAATAAAAACAGTGAGATGCAAACTCAGAATATTATTCAAACCTGCAATAATTAAATGTTAAATAAGAGAAATTTAATTTATGTATTTAATCCCATTTTATTAACTAATGTCTTTGTTACTGATCTTTGATGATCCAATTCAATCATACTAATAATAAAAAATAACACAGTGTTTGATTGTAGTTATTGCTGAATAGTGTTGAACTGCATCATATTCTTCATGTGATTAGTTTGATCTGCGTCCTCTACTGTACAGACGTGAATCTACATTAACTTCAGTCTGAGCCGGATTCACTTCACTTTTAGTGTGAAAGAGCTTCACATTTGTACAAGAACAACTTTTTATATTAAAAACAAACAAGCAAACCCTGCCTAGATTAACAAAGTAACTCAAAAGTAACGTAACGCATTACGTTCCATTAAAAGTAACTAAGTAACGTAATTAGTTACTTTTTAAGGGAGTAACGCAACATTGTAATGCACATGTGTCGCTGTGGAATTCAGGTATCCATGGCAACCGCACAGGAAGTGATGAATGATTCGGCGGAAGGTCAAGACATGCGCTCCGCCAGCTCCAGAAAAGACAAGGAGAGACCCGACGATAAGAAGACCAAACAGGTGAGACTAGTGATAAACAACTAGATCAGCTTCACTGATCACCAGTCATCAGCAGAACGGCTGATAAACTTACATTACATATTAATTAGATATCTGTGTTTACACTTTGTGTGTAGGTGTGACTGGGGCTAGTTGTCACATTTTTACTGAATTTCTTTTCACTCCAAATTTTTATTTTTTTTAAGTCAGTGTCTATATAAACACAAGCTAGAATTTTAACTAGAAAAAGTCAGTTTAGGTTAACTTGTTAATTTTACAACATGTTAATTTAATGTTGTGGCCTATAGTGGGGCATGTTGTCACAACATAGAGCAAGTTTTCATAAGAAGTATTTGTTCACTTTTCATCGCAATCAAAATAATTATTAGTAAATAATACAGTCAGTAAATAATAATTATTTAAATAACGGTGAAATAATTATTAGGCAGAAAACATTAAAATGTTACACAAATTTCTGGCTACAGAGTTTAATTAATTAATTATTTTTAAAGTCTCTTCTGCTCATATATTTGATCAAAAATATACAGTAGTAATAACTGTAATATTATGAAATATTTTTACAATTAAAAATAACCGTTTTCTATTTGAATATATTTTAAAATGTAATTAATATAGAAATTAATATGCTGATTTGCTGCTCAAGAAACATGATTATTATCAATGTTGAAAACAGTTCATATTTTTGTGGAAACTGTGATATATTTTATTTTTCAGGACTCACAAATTAATAGAAAGTTCAAAAGAACAGCGTTTATTTGAAATAGAAATATTTTGTAACATTATAAATGTCTTTACTGTCACTTTTAATCAATTTAATGCATCCTTGGTGAATAAAAATATTCTTTTATTTTTTATTTTATTTTTTTAAAGCCTTACCCCAAAATTTTGAATGGTAATTTATCAAATTTTCATCAAAAATATTAAGCAGCAGAATTTATCTAAATATCATTGCATTAGATACAAAATATCAAATTATAATTTTTTTTTTTTTTACAATATTATTATAGTTTCATATTTTGAATTCTACATTATAAATGTCTTTACCGTCACTTTTGATCAATTTAATGCATCCTTGATGAATAAAAGTGTTCATTTATTAAATAAATCTTTGAACTTTAGTGCACATGTCTATACAGTTATGTATATGTGTATATGTTTCTGTTATTCTCCAGCCGTCTCCTGTTGAGGACAAACCCAGAGCTAGAGCTGCAGACGTGTCTCTTCCCATCAGCCCCGAGCAGTGGGCTCAGTTCCAGTGTCCTGAGGAGCTTCGACAGGCCTTTCTCTCTGACGCCGGTCCTTACAGCATCAACAGCTCATCCATCAGTGCACAGGTCAGCAGAACATCTCTCGTCTCACAGATCATCTAACCGTGATCGAGCGGGAAAAACTGATTTCTGAGCTGCATGAGGAAATATTGATCTTTAGAGTGAAACAATATTATCTGTGACTGAAAGCATCGTCCTCAGTGCCACATCGATTAGAGCACACAGCACCCATTAAAACATCAATATTCACCATGGACATCATAATATGTGCACAGGCACAAAAAAAAGCTCCATACAATATATCCAATTTACCTTAAGAAATTCTAATATGTGACCCTGGAGCACAAAAGCAGTCATAAGTAGCACAGATATATTTGTAGCAATAGCCAACAATACATTGTATAGGTCAAAATAATCCAGTTTTCTTTTATGCCAAAAATCATTAGAATATTAAGATCATGTTCCATGAAGATATTTTGTAAGTTTCCTACCGTAAATATATCAAAACTTAATTTTTGATTAGTAATATGCATTGCTAAGAACTTCATTTGAACAACTTTAAAGATGATTTTCTCAATATTTGTTTTTTTTTTTGGACCCTCAGATCCCAGATTTTCAAATAGTTGTCCTATCATAACAATTTTATTTATTCAGATTTCGGATGATGTATACATCTCAATTTTGAAAAATGTACCCTTATGACTGGTTTTGTGCTCCAGGGTCACACACATATATATATATATATATATATATATATATATGCATATTAATGCAAAAAAAAAATCTTCAATACAAAAAACATCATTAATGCAAGATGGAAAAAATAAATTTCATTCATAAATCTACCCATAAATCTTATAAATGTTTCTTATATACATACCAAATTCAAAACCAATTCCTCATTCATACCAAGGGGATATAAAGATCTCAAATCAAAAATAATTTTTCATTCTCTTTGTTAAAGTCAGCGTTCCGTGTCACCTCCGCTTCGGAGCTGTGGCATATGTTCTATTATCATAAAATCCAAGTCTGATATGGAATGTGACGCTTCATTAAAATGACGGGCTACCGGAGATATTAAATCCTTTCTCCTGATGGAGCTCATATGTTCAATAATACACGTTCTGATCGATCTACTAGTTTTTCCCACATATTGCTTATTACACATGGGTTGTCCAGGTTAATGTGATATACAGCTCCATCGGGTCATCTTTATTGTCCAGGCTTGCTATTTGAGAAGATCAGTAAGTGTATTTTTGTTTTTTTGCATTGTGACAATATTTTCTTTATTTAAACACATCTATCCTTTTGTAAGTTTTGGGGTTTGTATAATTTTTTAATGTTTTTGAAAAAAAAAAGTAAGCAAAAACTGTTAAGCAAAGCTGATTTAATTAAAAATGTAATTAAAAAAACATATACATATATATAAATTATACTATTTTTTAAATAATTGTAATTATACCATTCATTTTTTGGATTAATTTTTTTTTTTTTTTACAAATTTATATTTGTTTACAAAAAATATAATAATATTGTTAAATATTATTGTTAAATATTGTAAATCATCGGTTTTCTATGTGAATATGTGTTAAACTGTAATTTATTTCTGTGATCAAAGCTGTATTTTCAGCATCATTACTCCAGTCTTCAGTGTCACATGATCTTCAGAAATCATAATAATATGCTGATTTGCTGCTCAAGAAACATTTCTGATTATTATCAATGTTGAAAACAGTTGTGCTGCACAATATTTTTGTGGAAACTGTGATAAATTGTATTTTTCAGGATTCACAGATGAATAGAAAGTTCAAAAGAACAGCATTTATTTGAAATATAAATCTTTTGTCACATTATAAATGTCTTTACTGTCACTTTTGATCAATTTAATGCATCCTTGATTAATAAAAGTAATTATTATTTAATTTGTGTAGTTAAATTGCCCGTGCACATCATGTGTTTAATGTGTCGTTTCAGAGCCGAACTCTGTTTTATTTGGATCTGTTGGTGAAAGAGCTGGAGTCGTTCTCCTTGACCCCGCTGACCTTTGCCCCTCTCCACCTGGCAGAGGTCATCGCTCGTGACCTCATGCAGAGCAGGAGTCAGTCTGACCTCTACCGTCTCAGGTAAGCCTCACACACAGCTGGACGTCACACAGTACATCAGATATCACAGGTTTCATCATCTCTCAGGATCATCAGGAACTGTGCTGATCTGGGGTTCGAGTCTGCGTTCTCCGAGCAGCTGCTGAGTTTCACACTCGTTCCTGCGGACGAGCAGATGCGGTACGATTCTCTAATGAACCGCTGGAGTCGTTAATCAGGTTCGGTCATTATTCATAGTGTTTAACTCAGCTTTATTTGATTTCAGGAGCCAGAGAGCCGTCGTTACACAGAGAGCCGTGACGGACGAGGTCAGTATCACTCACAGTTACACAGAGATCACTATTTAACCCTCATAATGCATTCAGAATCTATATACAGCTTTCATATTCTGGGTCCGTCTGGACCTGAAGAATCATTATTTTATAAAACAGCCATAACTTAATATTTTTTCAAAATACTTTGAGTAAATAATTGAGTAATAGTGAAAAAAAACCTTTTTATTAATAAAAAAAATTAAGAAACTCTTTAAATTTTTTATATTTAGATAGATATAGATATAATGTAGATATATTGATATAGATATACTGTGTGTGTGTATATATATATATATATATATATATATATATATATATATATATATATATATATATATATATATATATATATATATATATATACACATGATATTGATGAGAAATTTTATTTAAATGTGTTAGTGTATCAAATTTATAAGAACATATAATCTGATAATTACCAGTATTAACCCCACTGCAATGGATTAAAATTAATATTAAAATAATGTAAACATAAATTAATAACTTTCTAATAATGAGTGTTCAAAAACAGTCCACATTTATGAAACCTAAATATTAATTTCTAACAAAACAACATAAATATGACTCAGATATAGTATAACGTTTCACTGAAAAATTTATAAATATTTTTACGGCTCAATGGTTGGTCAATAGGCGTGCACATTCATGTTTATCAACAAAATTCAGTCCTGAAACTATGTGAGATATGGACAAAAGGTGAAATATAATTTACAGAAGCTGTTTGACATTAATATAACTTCATAGATCATTTGTGACTCTGGACCACAAAACCAGTCATATGGGTCAATTTTTCGAAATTGAGATTTATACATCATCTGAAAGATGAATAAATAATCTTTCCATTGATGTATGGTTTGTTATGATAGGACAATATTTGGCTGAGATACAACTATTTGAAAATCTGGAATCCGAGGGAGCAACAAAATCTAAATATTGAGAAAATCATGTTTAAAGTTGTTCAAATGAAGTTCTTAGCAATGCATATTACTAATCAAAAATTAAGTTTTGATATATTTATGGTAGGAAATTTACAAAATATCTTAATGGAACATGATCTTTACTTAATATCCTAATGATTTTTGGCATAAAAGAAAAATCGATAATTACATACATACATACATACAATGTATTGTTGGTTATTGCTACAAATATACCTGTGCTACTTATGACTGGTCACATTTTACAAAAGTGTTTACACCTAATGATACTCCTAAAAATGACCCTGACATGAACATTTTTTTTTTGAAAATAGTTATATCTCTTAAAAGAATAGATGTAAAAGAAAAAAATTAAATACAATGATGTAAATTTTTGAGGGTCTTAAAGCATTTGCAAAGTTTCCTTTCCTTCCAAAAAAAACTAATAATTTTCCAGAAATTTGTATGCGTCTCTTCCGGGTCAAACCGATCTGAGTGCATTATGATGTTTGATGTCAGTCTGACACTCTGATCTCTCAGACGGTGTTTGCTGGCGGTGATCTGTGTGGAGGGACAGCATCCGCTCTCAGTCCTCATCAGCTGTGGCTGGACAAGGCCGACGTGTGTCTGAGTCTGAACCTGATTCAGCCTGCGAGAGTCCTGCTGACTCACACACACCTGACAGCCCAGGTGAGCAAACACACACACACACACACACACACACACACACACACACACACACACACACACACACACACACACACACACACACACACTCACACACACACACACACATACACACACACACACACACACACATACACATACACATACACATACACACGCACATACACACGCACACACACTCACATGCCTGAGAGCCCAGGTGAGCAAGCACACACACACACACACACACACACACTCACACTCACACACACACACTCACACACTCACACACTCACACACTCACACTCACTCACTCTCACACACACGCACACACACACACACACACACTCACATGCCTGAGAGCCCAGGTGAGCAAGCACACACTCACACTCACATTCACACACTCACACACTCACACACTCACACACTCACACACTCACTCACACACTCACACACTCACACACTCACACTCACACACACACACACTCACACACTCACACACTCACACTCACACACACACACACACACACACACACACACACACACACACACACACACACACACACACACACACACTCTCTCTCTCTCTCTCTCTCTCACACACACACACTCACACACACACAAATAAAAGTAAATAATAAATGTATTGAAATTAGTTTAACACAGTAATCAATCAGTATTCATTATGTAAACATTTCAAACAACAGACATCTTGAAATTGGATGATAAATATAAGACTTTTTGTGTAGCTTTAAGCCAGTTATTTCTGGAGAAACCATATTTTTTCATATTTCTGATTTATATTTACATTTAGTTATTTAGCAGACGCTTTTATCCAAAGCAACTTACAAATGAGGACATTTTGTTTTGTTATATTTTGGATACTGTTATGTTATGTGTGGAAAAAAAAATAAAAAAATTGTTGATAACAAAAAAAAGAAAACAAGTAGAATAGGAAAAAGAAAAAAGAAAGCTTTTTTTATTTAATTTTTTAGATCAATTAATTTAACTCATAACACTGTAAAATAAGACTATTGCTCTAAATTTAAACTGAAATCATGACATAAATTAAGACCACTACTGTTCAAAAGTTTGGGGTTGGTAAAATGTCTTCTGCTCACCAAGGCTGCATTTATTTGATCAAAAATACAGCAAAAATTGTGAAATATTGCTACAATATAAAACAGCTGTTTTCTATGTGAATATGTGTTACTGTAATTTATTTCTGTGATCAAAGCTGTATTTTCAGCATCATTACTGCAGTCTTCAGTGTCACATGATCTTCAGAAATCATAATAATATGCTGATTTACTGCTCAAGAAACATTTCTGATTATTATCAATGTTGAAAACAGTCGTGCTGCACAATATTTCTGTGGAAACTGTGATACATTTTATTTTTCAGGATTCACAGATGAATAGAAAGTTAAAAACAGCATTCTCCATTACAATTTATTTTACAGAAAAAATATGAAATAAAAAAAGCTGTCAATACCTCTCATATGCATGATGTTGTAAATATATTTAAATATTTTCACTGGAAAACTGGAATTTAAAGATACAGAAATTAATTTCAGTCAGTCATCTGCTACCTTATTATGTTCAGATATGTGCTACTGAAAAGATTCAGTGGATTCAGATTGTTTAATCTGAGGAAATTTGGTTTAAGAACTTGGAGGAGCTTTAAATGATGTGGTGAACTTGCATCTCTTTCCTAAAGCATCACTAATGCCATTAATATGTTTCAGGAGCTTGGAGACCGGCTGTCATTGGCTAAGAGTTTACAGCTGCTGGCGGTTCTGGCCAATCAGGAGCAGCGGTTCGGCGAGGCTCTCGCTCTGCTGCAGGAGGCGCAGGAGCTCGGAGGAGACGAGGAGTTCTGCTTCCTGCTCACTCAGACGCTCCTGACGACCGTAGTGGAGCAGGAAGAACAGGAAACGCATCATCAGGTGCAGAATGAGTGACAGACGCTCAACTGAGGACATACACACACACACACACACACACACACACACACAACGAACGAGTTTAGACATATTAACATAACCTGACACAAACACCTGCACCAAACACTGAAAAACATATATACTTGAATATTGAACAAGTCTGAATTCATTTTATTCTAAATATTATATTTGTTATATTTAAGAATCAATTCTCACTATTAACCAGTTGCTTATCAGCATTACTAGCATATTGGCTGTTTATTAGTGCTTATAAAGCACATATTCTGCATGACCATATTCTACATCCCTTAATCCACCCCATACCTTAATTAACAACTACCTTACTAACTATTAATAAGCAGAAAGTTAAGAGCCCAGCAAATTGGTCCCTAAACTAAAGTGTGACCATTCCAATAAAATATATATTCAAGTATATGTATGTGAGGGGTTCTTAATTCAAGTCCTGGACTTGCCTAAACCAAGTGATAAATGTGATATATTAAATATGAGGGGGGGATTATTTATTTATTTATTTCAGATGTGTGTTTTATCAGATGAAATACACACATAATTGTTTATTTTCATATTGACCATCACAACAGACATTTGTGACTCAATTTTAAACAATTTATTAATATTAATTAAAATAACTTATTATTAAATTATGGTAGTTTACATTGATTTACAGAGGTGTATATTGTCATATACCAGACATATAAGTTAATAAATAAAAAGCACACACATATATATATATATACATACATACACACACACACACACACACACACACACACACACACACACATATATATATATATATATATATATATATACATATATACATACACACACACATATACACACATATATACACATACATATACATACAGTATACATACACATACATACATACATGCATACACATATATTTTTGTATATTATATATATTTTTTTATTTTTATATTAAATTTATATATATATTTTTAAAGGCTTCTTTAGTCCTTAGGCTCAAAATATCAAATATAAATAATAGAGCATTTGTGTAAACATTTACTAGAAGAGTTATATAAAAGGAGAGTTCATGTAAATCGAAAACATTTTGTTCTCGCACTAAACACTTTTTGCATTATTAATAAATATTCTTGAAGAATTTTTCAGAGCAATATTAACAGTAAATATGTGGTGTGTGTTGTTGAGGTGTGTGCGATCACAGAACAGGCCTGCAGAGCCTTCAGAGCTGTTCTAGAGCAGAGACCGAACCGAGCTTCAGTCCTGCGCTTCTTCATCGCAGCGCTGCAGACCAGGTGCAGTCATGGATCCTCAGTGTTTATTAATCTGAGCTGAAGCTACAGCGACACTGATCCGTCTGTGTGTGTGTGTGTGTGTGTGAAGGGCGGCTGTGCTTCGTCAGCATTTGAGTTCTGCCGATCCGTCAGTGGAGATGTTGAGCTCGGTGTGTGACGCGCTCAAACACGCTGCTGCTGAACTACTGCAGCTGGGATACAGGACACACTCCGCTGAAGCCACGCTAGAACACGCCAACACACTCAGGTGAACACGCCAACACACTCAGATGAACACGCCAACACACTCAGATGAACACGCCAAAACACTCAGGTGAACACGCCAACACACTCAGGTGAACACGCCAACACACTCAGGTGAACACGCCAACACACTCAGATGAACACGCCAAAACACTCAGGTGAACACGCAAACACACTCAGGTGAACACGCCAACACACTCAGGTGAACACGCCAACACACTCAGGTGAACACGCCAACACACTCAGGTGAACACGCCAACACACTCAGGTGCTAACACACTCAGGTGAACACGCCAACACACTCAGGTGAACACGCCAACACACTCAGGTGAACACGCCAACACACTCAGGTGAACACGCCAACACACTCAGGTGAACACGCCAACACACTCAGATGATCACGCCAACACACTCAGTTGAACACGCCAACACACTCAGGTGAACACGCCAACACACTCAGGTGAACACGCCAACACACTCAGGTGAACACGCAAACACACTCAGGTGAACACGCCAACACACTCAGGTGAACACGCCAACACACTCAGTTGAACACGCCAACACACTCAGGTGAACGCGCCAACACACTCAGTTGAACGCGCCAACACACTCAGTTGAACGCGCCAACACACTCAGTTGAACGCGCCAACACACTCAGTTGAACGCGCCAACACACTCAGATGAACGCGCCAACACACTCAGGTGAACGCGCCAACACACTCAGGTGAACGCGCCAACACACTCAGGTGAACACGCCAACACACTCAGGTGAACACGCCAACACACTCAGGTGAACACGCAAACACACTCAGATGAACACGCCAACACACTCAGATGAACACGCCAACACACTCAGATGAACACGCCAACACACTCAGATGATCACGCCAACACACTCAGATGATCACGCCAACACACTCAGATGATCACGCCAACACACTCAGGTGAACACGCCAACACACTCAGGTGATCACGCCAACACACTCAGGTGAACACGCCAACACACTCAGGTGAACACGCCAACACACTCAGGTGAACACGCAAACACACTCAGATGAACACGCCAACACACTCAGATGAACACGCCAACACACTCAGATGAACACGCCAACACACTCAGATGAACACGCCAACACACTCAGGTGAACACGCCAACACACTCAGTTGAACACGCCAACACACTCAGGTGATCACGCTAACACACTGTTGAACACACTAACACACACACGCTAGTCAACTGCAGCAGTTTAACATTGGTAAGAGAGATGCTGTAACCGCTCGCTACTGCTCATGAAGACATTTGATCAAAATGTAATATCAATAACAATTATATAATTCAGAAATCATTGTAATATGCTACTGTTTAAAATATAAAACACAATATTACAAATACATTAAAATAGTGTATATATATATATATATATATATATATATATATATATATATATATATATATATATATATATATATATAAATAAAAAAAATTAAAATATATATATTTTAATATTATTACAATTTAAAATAATATTAAAACAAATAAAATACAAAAGTTGTTGTATTTCTATTCTCTTTTCTATTTTAATATATTTTCAAAAAAAGTACTTCTGATCAGCATATTATTATGATTTCTGAAGGATTGTGTGACACTGAAGACTGGAGTAATGATGCTGAAAATACAGCTTTGATCACAGAAATAAATTACAGTTTACAATATATTACTGTAGAAAACAGCTACTTTCAATTGTAATAATATTTCACAATATTACTGTTTTTACTGTATTTTTGATGACATAAATGAAGCCTCTGTGAGCAAAAGAGACTTTAAAAAACATTAAAAATCTTAATTATTCCGAACTTTTGACTGGTTGTGTATTTTTTTCTTGTGACTTTGGGGTCAAATATGACTTGGTAATATTCATGACCTATATTAATCACCTTTCAGTTTTTTGCACTGTAATACTCTTGTGTGACAAATCAGTCTTTAAAGCCACAAAATCCCATGTGCACTCATTTAATTCCATGTCTCTGTTAGGAAGAGTAATACATGCTGCTGGAATCAAATGTGTGATTTTTGTCTCTTTCATCAAGAATCCTGGCTGTTCACTCGTCTAATGAAGAAGAGAAACAGCGCCACCTTCTGGACGCGTTCAGCCTGATGAAGAGCGCTGTGTCTCTTCAGGAGCAAGTTCTCACTGATGTCCTGAATGTTCTTCCACCTCACGAGGTACGAGATGGTTTTAATCATCACTTCTGTACAGATGTTATTTCAGATTGTCTGTGCTAATTTTAGACAAAAATCTGCAGAATTTATACCAGCGGGAAATAAATGACACACTTTAACTTAACTGTAGCTCAACAGTGTTTAGTTTACACTAGTAATAAATAACTACACACTCACACACACACACACACACACACACTCGCACACACACAGTAAAATAATATTATTGTGAAATATTATTCACGTTGAAATCTATCTATCTATGCACACACATTTACACACACAGTAAAACAGTAAATATTGTGAAGTATTATTAAAGTATAAAATAATTATATAATAATATATTCATAATCTTTTTTTTTTATTCTATTTTACATGTATTTATATTCTGTTTTCCATTTTAATATTTTTACACATTAATTTTATATTAAAGTAAATTTAAAGTAAAACGGTAATACTGTGAAATATTATTATAATTTAAAATAATTGTCTAAATACAAATTGTTCTAAAAATAGGCATAATTTTGTCATATGAAATATCTCTCTGTTCTATTTTGTATTTATATTAATATTTGAAATAATATTAAAACAATTTAAAATATTTGTCTAAATACAAAAGATACACAAATATACAAAAAATATACAAACTATATTTTTTTGTATATGTTTATTCAGTTTTTCTTTCTTTCTTTTTTTTAATTCTATTTATGTTGTTTTCTATTTGAATATATTTCAGAGACTTTGCATATTAATTTGAATATCTTAACTATCTCCCAGAAGCGTGTGACATGACTCTCCACACCTTTGATAATCTGGTTGGTTTGTTGTTTGCCGTTCCTCCACATGCACTAATGTGAACTCTACAGGATAAAACACACACGGTTTGTTTCCAGAGGAACAAACACGATTAGCAGACGGGAAATGTGATTTGGTGTGGTGTTCGTTAAGCTCGCTGTGACGCGACCCGGTGGTCTTCTGTGCCAAACAGCACACGGCTCCTCTAAACGACACGCTAATTCATTTTGCCTCATGCTGCATTATGGATTTTCATTTTCCCGAACGGATTATCTTATTACGAAGCTCTCCGGGTGCTCATATTTATGAAAAGAGGGCAATGAACACATTGACCAAATGTGTAAATCTGAATTGCTAAAGTAATTAGACTCTTGTGCTGTTTGCACTCTTTCCATTTGAAGGATTAGTTCGTGCAAAAACAGTCTGTCGTCATTTATTAATCTTCCAAACCTGTCAAACAGAAGATATTTGGAAGAATCTCCAAGCTGCTCTTTTTCCATACAGTGAAACCTAAGCTTGATCAGAGACGTTCAAGCTCCAAAAACAACAACAAAAGCTGTGTGTTTTTGACTGTTTGTGTGTCATGTCTGAGAGCAAAGTTTGGTTTTTCAGCAAGATTGAGTTGTTTTGAGTAGAGAGCTTCATTTTGACCTGAATATAGGAAGTTTGGGGAATTGAGTTAGAAGTTATGGATTTGTGTTTAGAGTTTCGCAAAAAAAGAGGCATAATTTCAAGAAATGTGTTTAAGCAATCGAGAAAAACTGTAAGAGCGCAAACAAATGACTTCAATTTCATAAGACATTTCAGGTGGTGTAGGGAAGGTTGTATTGATCCTGAAGTATCGATACTCAAATAAAAAATATTGATACTAAGGTGTGTTTTATTTACCAGAGATTTTGTTTATTTAACAAAAAAAATAATGCATACAATATGCATTAACTTGTGTAGGATAGAACTATTTTCCTGCTCATCTAAACGCATGCAAATGTTGCAAGACAGAACTAATCAATCACAGAGCGTTCACTCACTTCTGCCAGTGCATTCAAACAAACGACAGCCCAAAACAATGCTTATCAGAGGACAGAAAGAAACATATATGTTTGAGTTATAATTGCAATGGTAGCTTACATAGTTTGAGCAATTGCATTTATTTAAATTAAACATTAAAAGTTCAGATTGATCATGTTCTATTCTGTAATGTTAAAATAAATCATACACTGTCAGAATAAAAAGGTTGCATTTCATGCATGCAACAGCCAATCACTGCAATCCCTTATGAAAATGAACCACGGTTTTACTATAGTGACCATAGTGCAACTATAGTATCTGTAGATTTCCATGCTTACCAGTAAACATATTTTAACCATGTTTAAACAAAATTATAACCTAATAAGTTGCAATTAAAGCATATTGAATGTTAAAATGCGTTTCAAATATAAAGTTAAGTTAAATCATTACCCGTTTTACTCTTAGTAATTTAATAATTTCGTTAATTTAATAATTTATAAAGTTCAGTTTAGAAGTATCGGTATCAATATCGGCGATACTGACCTTTAAAAGTATCGGTATCGTATCGAAAACATCCCTAAGGTGGTGTAAACATGTTCTTTATTAATTCATGTTCTTGGCCTTAATTGTGATTCATCAGTGCCTGTTATTAAAAACATTAATGTTTGTTGTAATTTTCATCAGAATGTAATAACTATGTCGATGATGCAGCCGTTCAAGAGTAAATCCTCTTCAGATCTGACTTCATTCTGATAAGAAACACACTTAACATCCCTTTTATTAATATGTCAGATTAAACTCTGATTCATATCGACTTTAACGATCAGCAGAACCCAGAGAATAATGATGTAACGAGTGCTGCTGTCAAACCAAAGCAGATCAGAATGAAGATCACTGCTAGAATAAACTAATATAATCACAATATAATGCTAAAATAAACATGTCTTATTTTACTGACCTGAGAGAAACTGGGTTTAAGAGCGACGTTTTGTTTTAGAGAAGACTAACACTGACTGATGTTTTTATTTTGATGCTAAATATAACTATATTATCATCTGGCTCTTTATATAAAGTTATATAAGTAACGTTCATGCATACAGTACATTGACATGAAGTGATAAATACTGTATAGCATACTGTATTTCAACTGCTTTATTGTTTATCTTGTCACACAAATGTTATGACATTATCATACAGCTCTAATCTGATTATTGTGATTTATAAGGAAGGAAGATATTATAAACATTAACACCATAATTTTCTGTAAAGCTGCTTTGAAACAATGTGTGAAAAGTGCTAGACAAATACATTTGACTGGATTTAAGATGTTTTTTTCTTTAGACTAACATCACTAATTAATCATTAACAATAAGACAAGAAGCATTAAGAGAATTAATATAAACTTAATAAAAAATATTAAATAGTCTATTTTGATTTCAAGCTGTATGAATTAGGGTTATTATAGTTAACAAAAAATAATTAATTAATTAAATAAAGTGTGTTTTGAATTTGTGCTGTATAAATCAGGGTTATTATAGTTAATAAATAAATTATAGTTAAGTTATAGGGTTATTATAGTTATTTTTTTTCATTAATTAAATAAAGTGTGTTTTGATTTTATGCTGTATAAATCAGGATTATTATAGTTGACTAAAACAAAAACCATAAATGTATTACTTTAAATAAAGTAAACGTTAACTGAAATAAAACTAAATATATAAAAATATTTAAAAAAAAGATTTTTCAGATGGTTGTCATGGCAACATTTCTCATC
>JALXFT010003816.1:40000-72500 GCA_023376895.1 Aspiorhynchus laticeps
TGTTCTGCAGACGCTGGTGATTCTGTGGTGATTCTCTCTGTGTGTGTGTGTGTTGTGCAGACGCTGGTGATTCTGTGGTGATTCTCTCTGTGTGTGTGTGTGTGTTGTGCAGACGCTGGTGATTCTCTCTGTATGTGTGTGTTCTGCAGACGCTGGTGATTCTCTCTGTATGTGTGTGTTCTGCAGATGCTGGTGATTCTGTGGTGATTCTCTCTGTGTGTGTGTGTGTGTTGTGCAGACGCTGGTGATTCTGTGGTGATTCTCGCTGACCGGACGCTGCTGGAGTTTCCGTTAGAAGCGTTGAGCGTCCTGCAGGCGAACAGCATCGGCTCCGTCTCGAGAGATTTCTCTCTGCAGGTGCTTCATGCTCGACTGCAGACGGATGAAGCAGGTGAGTTCGTATCGTTTCTGATGCTGCGATGGAGCCTAAAGATGGTGTCTGAGAGGTGTTTCAGACGCTGTATATAGGGATGCACCGAAATGAAAATTATTGGCTGAAGCCGAACAAAATGAAACACTGGGCCGAATACAGAACACGTTTTTTTGCATTTTTCCCTCATGTATTTTGCCAATTTTTTTCACCATTGCATGAATGAAATACCCAAATCTTGCTTTTTACTGTTTTGTCTTACTTTTCAAAGAAAAAATCAATTACAATAATATTTACTTAACACTGACCATTTTTTAACATTCTAGCAGACATTATACCAACAAAGAACAATTAAAATTAATAAGTTAGTAAAATATATATTTTTTGGTCATTTTTGAGACCCCCTTCTTGAATCAGGCATGTATTTTTTACTGCACAAATAAATGCAGCCTTGCTGAGCAGAAGAGACGTCTTTTAAAATGTTAATAAAAAAATAAATAAATAAATAAATAATGAAAAAAAAAATTATATATATATATATATATATATATATATATATATATATATATATATATATATATATATATATATATATATATATATATATATAATTTTTTTTTTTATTAAAAATAATATTTCAGATACCACAGATAATAATAAATATATCAATATAGCTGTTGTGATTATTATTATCATTATTATTGTCTTTTTTATTTTATTTTACAGAACAACAGTAAAATTACAAAAATAAAACTTTTATTTTGGCAGAAACCCACAGGAAGATCTCAGCGCTTCTTTTTGTTGACAACATTAGATTTATAAATGATTCTCATTAAGAATTTGGGAAGATGTTTGTCGCACGTATCACATTGTCATATGCCTTGTAAAAATTCATAAAAGTGTTACTGAGCAACTGATGAGTAATGGTTTCGGTGCAGATTTGGACTTTGAACCCTGGATAACACTGTTTGAATACCTGCAATCTGTGTGTGTATTAGAAAACATAACATTCTGCAGTTTATTTTGCTATTTTTGGCTGAATAATTTCGTTTGCCAATCATTCGGTGCATCCCTACCTGTATAGTCTGATTCATGAATCACAATCATGCAAAATCTCAAGTTCCTCCAGCAGAGAATGTGTCTGTAAGTCACTTTGGATAAAGATAAATGACTAGCTAATTATTAGATGTTCGAGAAAAAATTATTCTTTAATAATGCATTTATGTTCAACAAAGTCTAAATCATTTCTGAGCATAGTGTTTTTTCACATATGCATGGTAAAATTGTGTGCACATAAACACAAAACCATCAAATAAGTATATGAATAATGCAAAAAATAAAATAAAAATTCCCTCATTGCCTTTGGCCAAATTTTAGATATGAAAGCACTTTTTTTTTTTTGTAATCTGTTTCTTTGTTCACCTTAAATACTGGATATTTGCGTGTGTGTTTTTAAGCTATATTTAGTTACTTAATAATTTTTAACATACAATAGTTTTGATTTATTATTAATTTGTAATTATTTTACAAAGGTATTTAAATGTAATTTATTAAAATTAATAAAAATAATGCATTTAAAAAAAATGTAATGAAAATAAATAAATTTGATATACACAGGTATAAACTCATTGATTAGTAAGAAAAAATGCAATAAGAAAAAAAAAATGCTTTCAGCTGCCAATAAGAGTGCAGTATTCTGAGCTTCAATTAATGCTTTTTTGCATATTTAAATCCATTCTGCAGATCTTCCTCCAAAATCAGCACAGAAGCAAAAAACTCCACAGATTCCCTCTAGACCTGGTAATGACTAATCATGCATCAATCAATCAAACACTG
The DNA here is from genome assembly GCA_023376895.1 of Aspiorhynchus laticeps. NCBI lineage: Eukaryota > Metazoa > Chordata > Actinopteri > Cypriniformes > Cyprinidae > Aspiorhynchus > Aspiorhynchus laticeps. Next base: position 42,207 of record JALXFT010003816.1, read on the forward strand.
ATTATATCTCACTCATTAATTAGTGCATCCATGAACGTATGTAGTGTGTAGTACACAACACTCACAAACACAAAATGACACTTTTTGTCTTCATTTTTAGTGAAGATTAAGCATTATTTTTCTCAAATGTTTTGCTAGAAAAGTGTTTGAGTTGATTTTGTGTCTGAAATACCATCATGAAATCATCCGTGGGACGTTTTCAATATAGTAGTGTAAAACTACAGTAAACATCCTGAACTGACCTCCACATGTTTGTGGGAAGCGGCTGAATAATTCTTCATATTCTCGTGTCTCTGAGTTCTGCTCATCACTGTCTGCTAAACAGTTTTCAGAAGTGTGTTAGTCCCTGAACGCAGTAAACGACGACAGACAGAAAGCTAAACACATCCAGAGGTATTTCTGTCGGAGTTTAATCAGTTTCATTCAGGAATTGCTGTAATCTCGTTAATATTCAAATGTGCCGTTGCATTCGGGACACGTTTTGCATTTTTATTTGCGTAATTGATTCATTTTTAACTGGTGCTCGGCTTCTGCGTGTAAATTGATGAATTAAAAACTAAACGGGCCGACACTCGAAGGCTTTCTGAGCACTCTCACCCGTCGAGGGATGATATTTCCATACGCCGCTGACGAGATTAAAGGAAGGTTTAGAGACGTGCTAATAAACTCTGTGTTTCTCTCTCAAAGTAAAGTGTAAGAGCGCTGAAGTACAGACACACTTCACATGTCTGAACACTTCACGAACTTAACATTTGGCCAAACTAGTACAAACTAAACACTACATTCAGCCAATTATCTGAAGCATTGAGGGTCAGGATCTTTTCACTGTTGTATCCCAAAACAGCTGTTCAGAATAAATTCAGATTTTGTCTCTCGGATTGGATCAGATCTTGAAAATGAGTCGTTGAAAAGAAAAAAAGGATTCTGAAATTGGATCGCATAATACAGTCTTGGTTTTGATCTGGATTAAACCTACAGTACGTGTTATTCAAACATTTCTGGTAGGATATGGATACATTTTAATTAAGAAAATCAGGATTAATCTGGATTTAGCAAGGATTTCAGAAATAAAATGTTAAAAATTTAAAATTGGGCAAATATTATAACATTTGTATCAAGTAGTGTGTGTGCATGTGTGTATGTATATACAGTATTTGTGATTAATTGCATCCAAAATAAAAGTTTTTGTTTACCTAATATATGTGTGTATACTGTGTATATTTATTATATATATATAAATACACACACATACAGTATATATTTTGAAAATATTTCCATGTATATATTTATATGCATATAATTGATATTATATAAAAATATTTTAAATGTATAAACTTAGCATATTTTTCTTAAATATATACATGCATGTGTGTGTATTTATAAAAACATAATAAATATACACAGTAAACACATGTATTATGTGAACAAAAACGTTTATTTTGGATGCGATTAATCATTTGACAGCACTTATATACATATATACATTACATATGTGTGTATGTATGTACTGTATGCATGTGTTACATGATTCGAAGTAATATTTGAAAGTTTTTAAAATACAAAAAAAAATTAAATAAAGATTTTGACCTCATTAAATAGTCCCTCAAACAGATGTCAGTATCAAACAAAAATAATATATTTAATTTCAACTGTCATTTATCCATTTATATTAATTAAACCAGTCGAAAATGGTTTATGAAAATTGCATCCCTTATTATTAATGTATAGTTACTGTATGTATAATGTATTTTTATTTATATTTTTTTATATTTTGTGTATTTTTAATTGTTGTTGGTCAGATGAAGGAAATCACATTTAGAGCACTGTAAATCTGGAAATGTTTAGATCTGGATCAGGGTCATCCAATCTAATGTTGCTTTGAAAAAAAAAAACAGCACAAAAAAAGGTGTATTACCTGATCCTGCATTTCCAAATCCAGATCATTCTGATCCACAAAGCTTGAAAAGCTGATTCAAACACATTTAGACTTCAAACATGTTAAAGAAGAGAACAGAACGTGATGAGAAAGAAACTGTGAGAGTGATATCGAGGGAGCTCTGGACTGATGGTAGAGATGAATCTGTGTGTGTCTTCAGTGCCTCACGAGACACGTTTATCTTCTGCTTCACCGTCCGACAGAACATCTCAGAACTGTGACGCTGTTATCACACATCTCTCACATATACAGCGTCCGAGACAGAAATCAGGCTGAAAATAGCCACACACAGAATAATTAGGCCACGCTCTACAAGTAGGTCCTCATATATAGAGCAGCAGGAGCCTCAGGGATTGAGAAACAGAAGGTCGTGGACTCGATCCCCAGTGGCAGCAGTTCCTCCGCTGTGCCTTTATGCAAGCTGATTTCACACCAGTGCATTGTCTGGGACTTGCATTATATTGCATTTAACTCTGACTGTTACTGTGTCGTGAATATCAGTCTCTACTGACACAGAAATCCTGCTCCTTCACTGGAAGCAGAGCCATTTTTATTTATTATTTTATTTATATTTACTGTATATTAGTGCTGTCAAACGATTAATCGCATCCAAAATAAAAGTTTTTGTTTACATAATATATGTATGTGTACTGTTTATATATTATGTATATATAAATACACACACATTAAATATATATTTTAAAATATTTGCATGTATATAAATGTATATATTTATATTCTATATAAATATATTTAATATATAAACATAGCATATTTTTCTTAAATATATTCATGCATGTGTTTGTATTCATATATACACTCATATATTATGTAAACAATTTTTTTATTTTGGATGCAATTAATCATTTGACGGCACTAATTTATATATTTTAATAGTTTTTATAAATTATAAATATTTATTTTTTAAAATCGTTCTTAGAATTTTTTATAAGTGCATATAATTAACTAAAAATTAACCATAACAAACATTTAAAGCTAAAACTCAGAAATTAATGAAGCTAATGTATACGTATTAAAAAAAGAATCTAAAATGGAAAATAAAAAAGAGCTGATTCAAAATATTAATAAAAATATCACCATAATTGAGTAAATCAAGGAAATGCCTTAAAACAAAATGTGCTTTTAATTACTCATAATCTGTGATTATTTATGTATCTATTTTTGTTTACATTGATCAAGCAACACACTGGATGGAAAAATAAATAAACTAATAAAAGTTTTGCATAATACCTAAATTAATACTTTACTAAAATGTTTAGAATCTTAAAATAAAATATAATTTTATTCCAAGAGCAGATGAAGTTATTTGTACAAATACTATATAATTTACTAAAATGTTAATTTTAAAAATAGAGAAAATATTTAAAAAGTGAAGATTCTGAAAGTTTTGAAGCAGATCCCTTAATAATTTAACATGGCTTTACAGTAGTAACAATAAATACATTTATCATATGGTATGGTTAATATTTTAAATATGCTGATTATCTCTAAGGTGGAAACCCAACTTAATAACTGATATTAACCATCTGAATCCAACCATATCAACAAATGGAAAAGTCAGACAGATTATCTCTATTATCTATTATAATAATGTCAATTATTATGTCTTTACCAGCAAGTGTTTTTGTGCCAACACACATAATTAAATATCAATAACATTTCTCTTTCAGAACATGTTTTATGCCGTGACTTACTGTACATTCAAGATGTTTTATGGTTGAAGATCAGTGCAGTGACTAATAACAGCCTTTACAAATATTATTAGCATGAAATACTCCACAACAAACATGTGCTCATAAGCAATTTATGTGATGTTAGAAAGATCAGCATTATTTCTCAAGGTGTCACAGTAATGATGTTTCTCAGCTATTGCTTTACACACATGTTCTATGACTCTGATGATGATTATTATAGATGCTGGATGTCTGTGAATATTTAATGTGAACGTTAACTTCAGCCTTTAACATTTATCTTTTCTTTGAATAATTATGCCCCGCTTCTTCAGACCTCAGCACTAAAATGCCATATGCAAATGACTGCACTTGTATTTTTCAGTGTGATTATTATTTTTTTGTCATTTTTCAGGGTGTATAATATCAGTCCACTCACACTTTAGTGTGTTTATGCTCATATGAAAGCCAAAAGGTCATTAGCATAATCTGAACAGTCATATATTAGCGTTATGTCAGGAAGATATAGAGCCACGCTGTACTTACTAATGGAGCTATTTGTTATTTTGTGACATATTATGCATAAACGTTGAGCGTACAATGAAGAAATTCAATATTATACTAATCTTATTCATGCTGTTAGCAAAGTTTATTTTGCACTTTTCTTCTCTTGTCCTTTTATGAGATTGTGTACATTATTTTCCATCTTCACCAGTCATTGTTTGTGTGTCTGTGTTTCTCGATTTATCTTTTCATTCTTCCTCTCTCATTGTAGTCTTTGGAGGTTTTGAAAGTGTTCATAATTGCTGACATTTCATTCTTTAGGGTTTGTGCATCCATCAGATTTGTAGAAGTGTATCATTGCATCAATGGATGCTCTGCAGTGAATGGGTGCCGTCAGAATGAGAGTCTGATAAAAACATCACAATAACCCACAGCACTCCAGTCCATCAGTTAACATCTGGAGAAGACAAAAGTGTTAAAGTTTAGAGCTGTTTTGTCTTGTAAACGCTGCTTGATCTGATGCAGACTTCTCTTCTGATTCAGACCAGAGCACTTTTTCACTGAGGAAGAGTTATTATGGATTATGGACTCTATGTATTTTAGTTACAAACGTCTTAATGCTGGATTTGTTTCAGCTTTTGGCTTCTCCAGATGTTAACTTATGGACCGGAGTGGTGTGGATTATTGTGATGTTTTTATCAGACTCTCATTCTGACGGCACCCATTCACTGCAGAGCATCCATTGCTGAGACACTGACTACGTTTACATGCGCACGAATAATGCGATTATTTCCAATAATCAGAGTAAGGACTTAATCGCATTATGATGTTTACAGAGCAAAGTTCTTCACTCACGTTTTCATGCAATTTCCATTATTCTTAACATTCGCTAAGAATTGTGGTTCATTTTTTACTGCCATTATTCACATACCCCACTGCACAGCACAAATGATGGACTCAGAAATAGCAGGTGTGTTCCTGGCCGCTGTTTTCATTTATTTACGTCTAATGTAAAATGATTTTGTATGGCTGTATTCCGCCCTTTTTCAGCGCCATAGAAATGTGATGGCAATTCGTTTGCCTACACTGCCATCGTGATCTACTCGCTGTTTCTGGATGAGGGTAAGGAACAGAGACTGGTGGCAGCGAGTTGTGTTTTCCCCAGAAATGTGATGCTTTCTTCCCCTCCATCGTTTCTAATCTGCGTATTATTACAGGTGCGTGTCACGTCATTCATGTATGTCACGAGCACATGCGCACTTCAGAGCGGCAATACTGCGATTAAGGTGTTTACATGCCTATATATTTCTATTAAAATCGGCGTACGCCACCTATGTTAATGCGATTATGCTTATGAGCTTAATTTAGATCGAAGTATTGCGTTTACATGAGGTAAAGTTTAATCGCAATATTGTCAAAATCTCATAATAATCGCATTAAGAGGGTGCATGTAAACGCACTCACTGATGCAGAGACACATTTCTACAAATCTGATGAAGAAACAAACTCATCTAATCTCGGGTGGCCTGAGGATAAGACCATATTTATTTCTGCATGTGTTACGGAACTGTCGGACACAGAGATGGTGTTTGAAGAGTAAGTGTTTATTAAAAGCAAACTTCAGAAACAACAGTGGTGAACTTCTTCAAGTGCGGTGAGTGGTCTTTCTAGAACGTGTAGTGGAGAGTGTGCTGGAATTCTGACTGAGCTTCTGTGTCTTTGGCAGGTGCGCTGCAGACAGATATCCCAAAGAGCCCGAAGGTCTCTAGTGTCCACAGCTTCCCAGGTATCTGGAAGTGAGAGGCAAACAGGGGTTAAGTAATAGCAGGTTAGGTATTCAGGTAAGTATACTCAGGCAGATGAATCAGTAGCGTTGCGGTCCTTGTAGCTTCCACAAGATCGGACAACTGAGTGAACTGAGACGGGTGCTCTTATGAGAGTGGTGATTGCAGCGTTGATGAGGTGCAGGTGCGAGTGATTAGTATTCTGGTGAAGTGGATCGTGGAAGTTGATTGGAGGAAGAGCCTGGCCATTCTGTGACAGTACCCCCCTCTCCACGGCCTGCTCCTGAGGGCCGACCCCGGCGTCGTGGTGGTCTGCCTCGTCCTCGAGGAGCAGGACAATCAGGATGGCATGAAATTCCTCCAGTAGAATAGGGTCCAGAACATCATCCCTGGGGACCCATGAGCGCTCCTCGGGACCGTAGCCCTCCCAGTCGACCAGATACTCCAATCTCCCACCACGACGCCGGGAACTCAAGATCTCATGAACTCTGTAGACGGCGCCTTCATCAATGATGAGAGGAAGAGGGGGTTCCTCGACCAGGCCAGGCTCTGGGGAAACAGAAGGACAATGTGGTTTAAGTAATGAAACATGGAACGTGGGATGGATTTTATACTGTGCAGGTAATTGTAATTTGTATGTGACCGGGTTGACCTGTTCCAGAATGGTAAAGGGACCAACGAATCTGGGACTTAGCTTACGGCAAGGCAGGCGCAGCCTAATGTCCCGTGTGGAGAGCCATACTTTTTGTCCAGGAAGGTAAGTAGGTGTGGGTGATCGGCGAGCATCCGCTGTGATCCTTTGTCTGCGCACTGCCTGCTGTAGATGGTGGTGTGCAGAGTCCCAGACTCCCTCGCTCTCTCGGAACCAGTGATCAACAGCGGGCACATCGGAAGGATCTCTGGACCAGGGGAATAGGGGAGGCTGGAATCCGAGTACGCACTGGAAGGGAGTGAGTCCAGTGGATCCTTGGCGAAGGGAATTTTGGGCGTACTCGGCCCAGCCTAGGAACTGGTTCCAAGAGTTCTGGCGGCCGTGGCAGAAGGTTCTCAGGAATCGCCCAATCTCCTGGATTTTGCGTTCAGTCTGCCCATTGGATTGGGGATGATAGCCAGAGGTTAAACTGATGGTCACACCCAAGAGCGAGAAGAAGGCTTTCCACACCCGTGAGATAAATTGGGGCCCTCTATCAGAGACTATGTCTTCGGGTATGCCGTAGTATCTGAAGACGTGATTGAAAAGTAGCTCAGCCGTTTGCATGGCAGTAGGTAACCCAGGTAGTGGAAGGAGTCGACAGAATTTAGAGAACCGATCCACAATGACTAGGATGCAGGTGTTGTTATCGGATGATGGTAGATCGGTGATGAAGTCAACTCCTAGGTGTGACCAGGGGCGATTGGGTATGGGTAATGGTACCAGCTTGCCAGAGGGAAGATGACGGGAACTCTTGGAAATGGCACAGTCTGGGCAGCCCTGAACGAACCTTCTCACATCCCTTGCCATGTTTGGCCACCAGAAGCGATCTCTTAGCAGCGAGAGAGTAGCGTTGGCCCCTGGGTGGCCAGTACCAAGTGAAGTGTGTGACGAGTGAATGAGGGGAGTCCGTTGTGTCCTGGGTACATACTGGTGGTTAGGAGGGCAGCCCGGCGGATTGGCTGGAGGTGTGGCGGAGACAACTGGCGGAGAGGTCCATACGATGGGGCTCGTAATAATATCTGCTGGTAAGATCCCCTCAGGCTCCTCTAGGGCCTCTTCGGTGGTCTGGATGCGAGACAGGGCATCTGCCTTGACATTACGAGGACCAGGGCGATATGAGATTTTAAAATTGAATCTGGTAAAGAATAGAGCCCATCGGGCCTGGCGTGGGTTGAGGCGTTTAGCATCTCTCAGATATTCCAGGTTCTTGTGGTCAGTTAACACTAAGAATGGATGTGTAGCTCCCTCCAACCAGTGTCTCCATTCCTCTAGGGCAAGCTTAATCGCTAGCAGTTCCCGGTTCCCAATGTCATAATTCCTCTCCGCCGGGCTGAGTTTCCTTGAGAAGAAGGCACATGGATGGAGCTTGGAGGGCTTCCCCTGCTGCTGTGAAAGGACCGCACCTACTCCAGTGGTTGAGGCATCTACCTCTACAATGAAGGGCAGATCGGGGTTCGGATGAACCAGGAGAGGTGCGGTAGTGAATGTTTCCTTCAGTTGATTGAATGCCTTCGTGGCACTTAAATCCCAGGACAGGGATTTTTTACCTCCTTTAAGCAGATCTGTGAGTGGACTGGTAATGGAGCTGTAGTTAGCAATGAAGCGACGGTAGAAATTGGAAAACCCTAGAAATCGCTGAAGTTCCTTGATGGTGGTGGGTCGTGGCCAGGAGGTGATGGCTTCCACCTTCCCCTTGTCCATGCGAATGCCACCATTACTGATGATGTACCCAAGGAAATGGACTGAAGGTTGGTGGAAGATGCATTTTTCGGCTTTGAGGTATAACTGGTACTTGCGTAGTTGTTGGAGGACCTCCGCAACATGGTGGCGGTGTTCGGCCAGACTCCGGGAGTATATCAATATGTCGTCTATGTAGACTATTACGAAATGATGGAGAAACTCCCGGAGCACCTCATGCATAAAGTCTTGGAAAACTGAAGGGGCATTGACAAGCCCATAGGGCATAACCCTATATTCATAGTGACCAGTAGGGGTCACAAACGCGGTCTTCCATTCATCCCCTTCTCTGATGCGAATGAGGTTGTAAGCGCTGCGGAGGTCCAATTTGGTGAAAATGGTGGCACCGCGGAGTTGTTCCAGAGCTGCCGGGACAAGAGGAAGGGGATATCTAAACTTGACAGTGATTTGATTGAGCTTACGGTAATCTATGCAGGGACGTAGACCTCCATCCTTTTTGGCCACGAAGAAGAAACTGGAGGCAGCAGGGGAAGTTGATGGTACAATGTATCCCTGTTTGAGGGCTTCCTCAATATACTCCTCCATGGCCTTCTGTTCAGGTAGTGATAGGGGATAGATCTTACCCCGTGGTACTGGCTCACCCGGAACTAGGTCGATGGCACAGTCCCATGGCCGATGAGGAGGAAGACGTGAAGCTCTTTTGGGGCAGAAGACGTCACTGAAAGAGGCATAGTCAGATGGAAATTCAACAGATTGCCTCTCAACGGAAGTGGCTTGAAGCGGTAGCTGTATAGGCACTTTAGGTGAAGGTTGAGGCAGCTGCGGGAAGCAGCGAGGGAAGCAATTGGAGCCCCACTTCAATACGTCTCCAGACCTCCAAGATAACACGGGTTCATGTTTCACCAGCCAGGGCAGACCTAATATTATGTCCACGGTAGATTCCTCCAGCACCAACAGATGGATGGATTCTTGGTGGAGTAAGCCGATACGGAGCTGTAATGGTCCTACACAACTTTTAACTAGGCGACGAGTGAGAGGCGCACCTGTTATGGTCTGGATTTGGTAGGTGGTCTTGGTCGTTGTGGTCGAGAGACGGAGCTGCTGGCAGAGGCTCCCTGAGATGAAGTTTCCTGCAGAGCCGGAGTCAAGGAGGACGGTGACTGGAAGCAGATGTGTATCAATGATCAGATGAGCACACGTGGTTAGGGGATTCATCTTCGGGATAACAGGCTGAATACCACTCACCCATAGCCTTGGTGGACGAATGATACATGTCTGGATACGATGATCCTCGCCTCCACAGTACAGACAGAGTCCTTTCGTCAAGCGACGTCTCCGCTCAGCAGGTGTCAGGCGGAACATGTCGGTCAGCATAGCCTCAGGTTGGTCTCTGGCCTCTGGCTGGTGATTGGGAGGAGTGACAATGGCTGGAGCTGGAGTAGAATCCGTGGGTTTGATATTAATCCGGTTTGAACATCGGATAGCGAGTTGGATGAACTTCTCGAGCCCATGGGTGTCATCAAATGCAGCTAGATGTGATTTCAGCTGGGGGTTCAAACCTTGACGGAAGGCGGTGATAAGCGAGGGCTCATTCCAACCACTAGCAGCCGCTAGGGTACGGAACTTCAGGGCGTATTGGTGGATGGTCATTGAGCCCTGTCGCAATTGATATAACTGTTCGCCAACAGAAGAGTCCCCTGGTGAGCTGCTGAAGACTTCCCGGAAATGGGCGAGGAATTGAGCATAGGAGTGTGTAGCGGGACCTGCTTGACTCAGAACTGTCTCTGCCCATCTTAAAGCTGGTCCCGTGAGGGAAGTGATCACAAAGGCTATTTTAGCCTGATCTGTGAGAAACATCTGGGGATGCAAATCAATGGTTAATGAACACTGTAATATAAAGCCATTGCACTCCTCTGGATCACCTGAGTAGGGCGCTGGTCGGGCCATGGGACTGGCGAACATTACCGGAGAAGAAGAGCTGATAGCTGAAGTGACTGGAGTGGAAGTTGAAGCCGATAATGGCGGTGAAGCTGAACGGGTGAGTATTCTCTTCAGTGTGTCGACCAGTTCCTGAAATGGATCCGATGCACTCATCCTGTAGCTGTCTTGGTCCGATCTTCTGTTACGGAACTGTCGGACACAGAGATGGTGTTTGAAGAGTAAGTGTTTATTAAAAGCAAACTTCAGAAACAACAGTGGTGAACTTCTTCAAGTGCGGTGAGTGGTCTTTCTAGAACGTGTAGTGGAGAGTGTGCTGGAATTCTGACTGAGCTTCTGTGTCTTTGGCAGGTGCGCTGCAGACAGATATCCCAAAGAGCCCGAAGGTCTCTAGTGTCCACAGCTTCCCAGGTATCTGGAAGTGAGAGGCAAACAGGGGTTAAGTAATAGCAGGTTAGGTATTCAGGTAAGTATACTCAGGCAGATGAATCAGTAGCGTTGCGGTCCTTGTAGCTTCCACAAGATCGGACAACTGAGTGAACTGAGACGGGTGCTCTTATGAGAGTGGTGATTGCAGCGTTGATGAGGTGCAGGTGCGAGTGATTAGTATTCTGGTGAAGTGGATCGTGGAAGTTGATTGGAGGAAGAGCCTGGCCATTCTGTGACAGCATGAACTTTTCCTGTAATAAAATGATATGTTTGCCTCTGGATTTGCAGCTGTGATTTGTTTAACATGTTTTCAAATGAATGACTAGATTTGTTGCAGAACATTTTCTGATTGCATGTTGGCTTTAATACGCCCTGATTGAAACGATCAAGCAATAACATGCACCCTGTTATTATTTGAGTTTAGTCTGAGTTTAAAGAAATACACATTTTACTGCAAAACTGTAATGTGTTTGCTTTTGCTGGAGGTCGTTAAACCCACATCACTGAAGTACAAGCAAACACAGTCGTCGATATTAAATGTCACTGGCCTTTTTAGCCAGAGTTTGGCACGGCGCTTGTTTTCCTCAGACACTCGTTTCTTGTTTTAATAATCTTTCTCGTTGCTCGACAGTTGAAAGTGACAATAAAAAGGAGGCCAAAGGTGGCAAAGGAGTCAAGGGGAAAGGTGATCAAAGCCGAGGCATCAAAGCGGTGAGTCTCTAAATGAGTCTGGCGGACGCTGATAGAAATGCAGTATTGCTTTAGTGGCCTTCAGATGTTTAATTTCTCCATCCTTCCCTTTTAACGGCCTCTTTGGGTCAATTATATAATGTGTTTTTCCTGAGGACACCATCTGACATTCTCATCTTCAGTTTCTTCTCTTAAACTCGCATAAAGTGACCTTTAAGGATGCACTTTCTTCTGCAGGTGCCGGTCAATCGTGTGCTGCCGCCAAACACCGTCCCAGTGGACACACACCGGTTCAGATGTATCCTTCGCTTTAAACTGCCTTTATTCTCCATCTCACAGGCGTCTGTGATGTGTGTGAAATGTCAGCGCAGTCATTCGGCTGTTGCATTGCATTTCAGCTCGCTTTATTGCATTAGCTGCTTGCAAAGTGACTGAAGATGGTTGATAGTTTGGGGAAATGTATTCTTAACGCAGGCTTTAAGATGTAGTTGATGCTCAGGAGGAAGATGATGGAAAGCAGGCTGGTGAGTGGAATTAGTTTTAGGGACATTTCTGAGTAAGTGTGAATATTTAATAAAAAAAAAATGCATTGAAATATTATGGAGACAAAAGGTGCACTGAATTATTCACAATGAAACCTACAAAATGAATACTTTTATTCATCAAGGATGCATTAAATTAATCAAAAGTGGCAGTAAAGGCATTCGTAATGTTACAAAAGATTTCTATTTTGAAATAAATGCTGTTCTTTACTACTTTCTGTGAATCTGTGAATCCTGGAAAATAACATGTATCACAGTTTCCACAAAAATATTGTGCAGCACAACTGTTTTCAACATTGATAATAATCAGAAATGTTTCTTGAGCAGTAAATCAGCATATTATTATGATTTCTGAAGATCATGTGACACTGAAGACTGGAGTAATGATGCTGAAAATACAGCTTTGATCACAGAAATAAATGACAGTTTAACGCATATTCACATAGAAAACAGCTATATTAAATTATAATAATATTTCACAATTTTACTGTATTTTTGATCAAATAAATGCAGCCTTGGTGAGCAGAAACATTAAAAAACATACCAACCCCAGACTTTTCTGCTCTTCAGTGGCCTGTTGCATAAACCGCTTTTACTGAGTCATCTAATTTTGTTCTGTAAGACTAGTCATAGCTTTTTTAATCCGTTGCAAAAACCTTAAATTGGTCTAATTTGAGGCATTTTTGAGATGAGACATCATTTGAGATTTTTACATAAACATAATGTTTATGCAAGAGTTTTTCAAAGCTCTCATAACTCATTCATTCTTATGCATATTCAGACATGGTGTGTCCATCACTGTTTAGATGTTATTGTATGGAAGAAAGTCACTTTTTCACAAAAATTGTTCACAACATCTCAGAGTGCTCTGATTTGACATGAGGGTGAGTAAATGTGTCCCTGGAGCACAAAAGCAGTCATAAGTAACACGGGTATATTTGTAGCAATAGACAACAATACATTGTATGGGTCAAAATTATCCATTTTTCTTTTATGCCAAAAATCATTAGGATATTAAGATCATGTTCCATGAAGATATTTAGTAAATTTCCTACCGTAAATATATCAAAACTTAATTTTTGATTAGTAATATGCATTGCTCAGAACTTCATTTGAACAACTTTAAAGGTGATTTTCTCAATATTTAGATTTTTTTGCACCCTCAGATTCCAGATTTACAAATAGTTGTATCTCAGACAAATATTGTCCTATCATAACAAACCATACATCAATGGAAAGATTATTTATTCAGCTTTCAGATGATGCATACATCTCAATTTCAAAAAATGGATCCTTATGACTGGTTTTGTGGTCCAGGGTCACAAATGATGACACAGATGTATTTGTATGTTGAAGTAAGCTGGTTTGTTCAGATTGCAGCAGCCCAGCAGAGATCATGAGGAAGACCCTCGACACATACGCATCACAGTTTACTCCTCTGTGGGAAGGATTCATCGGCCACGAGCGCAAACGCAGGTCTGAATCTCACACAAACTCTCCTCGCGCTCCTGACTCAGGCCTGTGAAACAGGAGCTGGTTTATGTCTTGAGTATTGATGTGTGAAAGTGATGCTCTTCTCTCAGTCTCGCAGATCTGGAGCAGATGCTGATGTCCTGCAGTGCTTTTATCTACTCTGGCACGGAGAACTTCTTCTCCTGCGTCCCACCAGCCAAGATGGCCTCCCTCAACATGTCTGGTACCAGTGTGATTTCAGTTTCATTGATATACAGCGGGCAATATAAGTATTTAACACGTCACTCATTTTTCTGTTGACTTGAAATTTTCACCAGATGTCAATAACAACCCAAATAATCCATACATACAAAGAAAACAAAACAAATAAGTTCAGAAATGAAGTTATGTGTGTAATAAACTGAAATGACACAGAGAAAAAGTATTGAACACATGAAGAAAGTGAGGTGCAAAAAGGCATGAAAAGCAAAGACTCCAGCAGAAATCTATCAGTAATTAGAAGGCAATCCTGCCCCTCTCGTCAGTGGAAATTAATATTAGCTGCTTCAGTCCCAACACCTACAGTACCAGGATGAAGAAGTCAAGTCAAAATTTATTTCTATAGCACATTTAAAAGCAACAGAGTTGCGCCAAAGTGCTGTACAATAAAACAGTATATAAAAGCATAAAAGGAAACATGCATCATATGAAAAATAAACACATAAAATAGAATCAGAGCAAATTGACATCAAAACCTTAAACTGACATTAATCAAAAGCCAGAGAAAACAAATAAGATTTGAGGACAGACTTAAAACTATCTTGTGAAGGAGCAAGTCTCACATTTACAGGCAAACTATTCCAAAGTTTAGGGGCTGCAACTGAAAAAGCCCGACCACCGTTGGTTTACAGCGACAACGTGGGACAGTTAAGAGAAGCTGATTACTTAGACCGAAGTGCTCTTTGAGGAGAGTAAGGAATCAGAGGGTCACTGATATATTTAGGTCAGGGGTCGGCAACCCGCGGCTCCCGAGCCGCATGCGGCTCTTTCATCCCTTTGCGGTGGCTCTCTGTATGGGTGTACGCGGGTGAGGTGTCCCCAGACTTTTAATACAACTTAAACTCTTCCCCTGCACTTTTTCTCGGTCAAGTGTGTTAAAGTAGAGGTTTTCAAGGGCCAATGTGAATAAATCTAGATTTAAATTAAAAGAGAAAAGATAGTCACGTCGTTTTGGATACGTTTTATTCGTATCCAAAACGATGTGAACTTCACGGAGCGCTGAACGCTCTCACGCGCTGTATGTTCATTCATTCTTGAAGCCGGGGGGCGCTCTCACGCAGAAAGTCCAAAACGGACTCGTATGAGAAGTAATAATATCTTTTGACAGGCATCCCGCTATCGCTGTAGCTAAGCTGAATAACAAGCAGAAAACTTAACGGATGAAACGTGAAGACGATGTGTTTTTTAAGTCTTCTCCAGGACAGGTAATATGTGACTCTGGACCACAAAACCAGTCTTAAGTGTCAATTTTCCGAAATTGAGATTTATACATAATCTGAAAGCTGAATAAATAATCTTTCCATTGATGTATGGTTTGTTAGGATCAGACAATATTTGGTCGAGATACAACTAATTGAAGATCTGGAATCTGAGGATGCAAAAAAAATATTGAAAATATTGAAAAAAAATCGCCTTTAAAGTTATCCAAATGAAGTTCTTAGCAATGCATATAACGTTAATCAAAAATGAAGTTTTGATATATTTACAGTAATAAATATACAAAATATATTCATGGAAGATGATCTTTACTAAATATCCTAATGATATTTGGCATAAAAGAAAAATGTATAATTTTGACCCATACAATGTATTTTTGGCTATTGCTACAAATATACCTGTGTTACTTAAGACTGGTTTTGTGCTCCAGGGTCACATATATGAATGATACAGTGGTAACTGACAGCATAAATTACAGTACAGAAGCTATAAAATATATTTTCTGCCTTATTTTGTGATAAAAATGGAAAATGTGTTTGTAGTATATATATACTGATTGTACCATCATAACCATAAAATTGACATTAGTAAAATATTTATCAAAAATATTATAGAAGACAAATTATTGGTTATTGTCCAGCAGTGTATTTTATTTCTTAGCCAATTAAACGTAAGATTTTTTTTTTGTCAATTATACATAAATAAATATTATAATTATTATTATTATTATTATTATTACTACATTTGACATTTCTGTCCCTCTCACTTCTGAAATGATTACTACTTCCCTGCATGCCCTGTAACATAACTGAATATAAAACTTTAACTATATGCCGTGTTATACTTATTTAGGCATCAAATATTTTGTGGCTCCACATGAATTTTATTCGGTGGGAAAGGGGCCAAAATGGCTCTTTTGACGTTGAAGGTTGCAGACCCCTGATTTAGGTGCAAGGCCAGATAAAGCCTTGTACACAAAGACAGCTATTTTAAAATCAACTCTAACTTTACAGGAAGCCAATGTAAAGACGCTAAAATTGGAGAAATGAAAATCCCTCTTTTTTGTTCCAGTAAGAAGCCTCGCTTGCAGCATTTTGGACAATTTGCAGACGAGAAATCGCAGTTTGAGGCAGGCCACAATAAAGGGAATTACAGTAATCCAGGCGTGATGTTATGAAAGCATGGATTACAGTCTCCAAATCTTTGTGGGGTTTCAGTTTAGCAATTGATCTCAGATGGAAGAAGCTGCCCTTTACCACTGTGCTAATTTGTTTCTCAAAGTTGAGTAATGAATCAAATGTAACCCCAAGATTTCTTACATAGGGTTGAACACTGACAGAGAGAGACCCTAAATTAAAAACAGATGAAGTCCTAGAGTGGCCTAAAATCAGAATTTCGCTTTTGCTTTCATTTAATTGTAGAAAATTATTAGCCATCCAACCTTTTATCTCCTCAAAACAGTCGTAAAGCACATCCAAAGAATCACTGCTGTCAGTTTTTGCTGGAAGATAGAATAGTGTATCGTCAGCATAGCAGTGGTAGGAGATCTTGGCACCCAAGGACAGCATGTAAAGTGAAAATAGAAGAGGGCCTAAAATAGACCCTTGGGGCATACCGTATGACAAAGGAGCTGACGAAGAAGAAAACTTACCAGTGCTCACTGAGAAGGTTCTGTCTTTGAGATAAGAGGTCAACCACTGCAGAGCGACACCCTGAATACCCACCAACTCTTCCAACCAATGTAACAGAATACTATGATCAATTGTATCGAATGCCGCACTTAAATCCAACAAAACAAGCACCGCATATGAACCATTTACATTTAATCATTTAGCAGACGCTTTTATCCAACGCGACGTACAAATGAGGAGAACAATAGAAGCAATCAGACCATCGAGAGAGCAACAGTATACAAGTGCCATGACAAGTCTCAGTTAGTCTAGCACAGTACACATTTTTTTTTTTTTAAATATAATAGGTAAGTGTTAGTATTAGTTGGTCAGTTGCTGGCGAAAAAGATGCGTCTTTGGATGTTTTTTGAAAATGGCTAAAGACTCAGCTGTTGGAATTGAGATCGGGAGGTCATTCCACCAGCTGGGCACAGTCCAGGAAAAGGTCCGTGAGAGTGATTTGGTACCTCTTTGGGATGGCACCACAAGGAGTCGTTCACTTGCAGAACGCAAGCTTCTGGAGGGCGCATAAGTTTGAACTAGCAAGTTTAGGTATATTGGTGCAGTGCCAGTTGTGGTCTTGTAGGCAAACATCAGTACCTTGAATTTAATGCGAGCGGCTATTGGTAGCCAGTGTAACCTGATGAAGAGGGGGGTAACGTGAGCTTTTTTCAGCTCATTAAAGACCACTCTGGCTGCTGAATTCTGGATCAGTTGCAGAGGCTTGATAGTACATGCGGGAAGGCCCACCAAGAGAGCATTACAATAGTCCAGTCTGGAGAGAACAAGAGCTTGGACAAGGAGTTGTGCGGCTTGCTCTGTTAGGAAGGGCCTAATCTTCCTAATGTTGTATAAGGCAAATCTGCAGGACCGGGCCATTGTAGCAATATGGTCTGTGAAGCTTAACTGATCATCGATCACAACTCCAAGGTTCCTGGCTGTCCTGGAAGGAGTTATGGTTGACCCAGCTGTATAGAGAAGTATCGAGTACTGAACCAGTATCGAGAACTTGCAAAAGGTCATTGCTAATCGTCAACAATGCAGTTTCCGTGCTTTGCAGTGATCTAAAACCCGACTGGAAAGTAGCCAAAACATTGGACATACTGATGTATGAATCCAACTGACTGTAAACAACTCTCTCTAATAGTTTTGAGATAAAAGGCATTTTGGAAATAGGTCTAAAATTACTGAGGATAGATGGATCAAGATGAGGTTTCTTAAGGAGAGGGTGGACCACAGCATGTCTGAAGCTCGCTGGTACAACTCCATTTGTTAAAGAATTATTAATGATGGCTGTTACGGCCGGACTCAAGGTTGCAAACACTTCCTTATAAAGACGAGCTGGGATGATATCAGACTCACAGCTGGACGATTTAACCTTAAAAACAATATCAGCAAGCTTTACAGAGAAAATAGGATGAAAACAAGTTAACAAATCTGTTGGTGAACAGCTCAATGGGGGATCAAATGTTGATGGCTTAATAAAAGCCTTAATATATATGGAGATAATATGAAGAAGAAACAAGGGTGACAATGATCCCAAACACAGCCAAGGAAACTCTGGACTGGTTTCAGAGAAAGAGAATAAAGCTGCTAGAACGGCCAGCCAATCACCTGGCTTGAATCCAATAGAAAATAAGAACTAAAGATCAGAGTTCATTAGGGATGTAACGATATCAAAATCTCACGATACGATAATATCTCGATATGAAGTCCACAATATGATATTTATTGCGATATTATTAAATATATATAAAAAAGACAAATGAATTCAATTTTTGTACATTTTAAAGTTAAATTATTCTATCTGATGATTCTATTCATTTTAAAAACTACACTTTTTATAACTTTATTTCTAAGCTTATTTGTGTTTTCTTTGTATGCATGGATTACTTGGGTTGTTACCGACATCTGGTGAAAATTTCATGTCAACAGCACCTTTATAAATATATTTACTGAGAAAAATGTTGACGTGTTCAATACTTATTTTTACCCGCTGTACAAGTGTCTTTATTCTTAATATTTTGAATTCTATTTTATTTTTGTTTTCTGTTTTCTTGTTAGTTTTAGTTGACGTTTTAGCAATTTTGTTGCGTGTTTTTGTCATTTTCATGTCTGTATAGTTTTTAGTTTATTTAGTTTTCATTATTTTAGTACTTCGATTTAAACTAAACAAATGAGAAATGTTGCTTTGGCAACTAGTTGAAATAAAAATGTACAAAAAATCAGTATTCTATTTTACACCGCCCTGCGTCATATCTACTGAATGAAATCCAACACTTGTTTCTGACTAATTTTGATCTGCTGATTCCAAAAATAGCATCTGTTTTGCTCAAGTATGTCACACTTTCTAACTAAATATGATGCCTTTCATAGCATTTTTGCTTTTGACAGCACTTTTGTGGGTTGAAGAAGTCTTGAATTTTCTCTAAATCAGCAGAAAAACACCACAAACACATGATTCCTGTCTGAATCTGAGCCAGATTACAATTATTTGATCAGTTCTCAGCTCATTTTCACATGCATGACATTATTTGATGTCTAATCCTGAATTATGGCCAGAGACAGAAAATGCAAACATTTGTGTTTTTAAAGAAAGTGCGTGATTTCTGCTTCATCTGTGGGTGTTTTACTGCATCCAAACAGAAAATCACAGATATTGTGAAAAAAGCTTAATGCACGAGTTTATTTGACATTAAAAGAAGTATTTAAATGCATTTTTTCCACTTTTTTGCAAATTAAGTTAATTGATACATTTTGAAAACTCAAAAACAATCATTAAAACAAAACCTTTGATACTTATTTTTGTTGTTTTGATAAGTGCATTAAAGTTGGATAAATCTACGTTCTTATTTTGTGAAAAGAAATTAATTATGGAAAGTTTTTTATATATATATATTTAACTCCGCATCATCAAAATATGTAATATTAGGGCGTTTTTTGTTTTTTTTAAGACGCAGGCAAAAAATGCAAAGATAACATTGAATTAAATACGCAACACGATGAGGTCATTTGACACCAATTTGGCACGCTATAGCTTTAAACATTTGTTGTTGCATAATGTTTTGTTTCACATACTATTTTTTCTTTTTTATCTGCACTTTATTGAGTGTTTCTTATTATAGTATCGCACTCAGCATTTATGAGTTATCGAGCTGTTAAAAGCAGTGCTTCTGAAACACATATTGCAGCATTGGGTTGATAAATGAAACAAGCGTCCACTTCTTGTAGTGCAAATCGTACCAGGCACAGAAACTTAGTAGGAAATACTATGTGATCAAAACACATTTAGGAAGCTCCCGCAGATCTGTCCTGCCGCTTCACATGTTTGCTTTATTTAACCTCCTCTTTGTTCTCAGCAGCACGTGTTGCCGTGAACTGTATGCAGTCATTTTAGAACAATAAATGTTTGATTTCTTCCTGATATTTCTCTGATCAGTGCGGCTGTACACGAGCGCGATGCTTTGAAGATCTGCTTTTACATGCCGCTCTGGTCTCTCACCGCTCGCCGCTTCAAAAGCAGCCGATCGAAGAGCGTTTTCAAAGCTTCTTTCATGTGTTCGGATTTGGCTACAATACTCATTCTCACATACATTGAGATAAAATTCAGATCAATATGATTTATTGGTTTTTAGCATCACAGGGATGAAGGATGAGCTGTATCCCATCAGTCATTTGTCTCACAGACCCTCTCAAATCAGTGATACTGATTCATTATTTCCATCTTTACTGTACATTATGATTCCGGATCTCTTCAGCATAAAAGCAATAGTTCACCCAAAAATGAAAATTTGCTGAAAATGTAGACTACTCATCCTCAGGCCATCCATGATTAGGATGAGTTTATTTCTTCATCAGATTTGTAGAAATGTGTCTCTGCATCAGAGTCTCAGCAATGGATGCTCTGCAGTGAATGGGTGCCGTCAGAATGAGAGCTGATAAAAACATCACAATAATCCACACCACTCCAGTCCATCAGTTAACATCTGGAGAAGACAAAAGATTTAAAGTTTAGAGCTGTTTTGTCTTGTAAACGGTGCTTGATCTGATGCAGATTTCTCTCCTGATTCAGACCAGAACACTTTTTCACTGGAGGAAGAGTTATTATGGATTATGAACTCTATGGTATTTTAGTTAAAAATGTCTTAATGCTGGATTTGTTTCAGCTTTTGTCTTCTCCAGATGTTAACTGATGGACTGGAGTGCTGTGGATTATTGTGATGTTTTTATCAGACTCTCATTCTGACGGCACCCATTCACTGCAGAGCATCCATTGCTGAGACACTGATGCAGAGACACATTTCTACAAACCTGATGAAGAAACAAACTCATCCTGATCTCAGATGGTCTGAGGAACGCACATTTTCATTCATATTTTCATCAGTTTTTCATCTTGGCTGAACTATTCCTTTAAGGTCTGAGCAGGATCAATAATTAGAAGATGAACCAAGCATGTGCAGAATTACACGTTTGTTCACAGCAGAAACCCAGTGATTCCCTCTGCTCATAAATCTCACGCTCTGTTCATTATTACGTGTGTGATTGAGTTTTATATGTTGGCGGTGGGTTTCAGTCCATCAGCGGCTGACTCTGTGTTTTATAGACATGTGAGTTTATTGTCTTATCAACCTTTACAGCTGTTCATTCATCATGTTTTTCATCCATAAACGTCTCTATCCATCCATCATCAGTGCTCTTGTTGCAGCTCAGGTGTTGTTTGAACAGTTGGTGTGATGTTGTTATTAGAGGTTTTGATTGGGCTATTTAGAGCTCAACTACATAAAGATGAAATGAACAATACAGTCTGATTCATTCAGTGCCTTCTGTGAGTTTCTGCACGTGATAAATCAGCATCTGGATCCAGCGTGAGACGCTAAAGCTGTCTTAAAGCATGTATACAGTCCAGAGCTCTGGATCTGAGAGGAACAGCAGGCGTCCGCAGGGAACCGATTCATTCACTGCTTTAATCCACTCACTAAACAACTCAGATCTGATTCAGATCAATCACAGCTGTGCTTTTACTTCTCACTGAGTGTTGCTTCGTCATGCACTAATGCTGTTGTATTATTCTGCTTTATTTCATTGTTCTCTCTGTTGGTTTCTCCGCAGGATGTCAGATGGTTTTTCTCTTTGAAAGCGGTCAGAACAGAGTCAGCGTCCAGAAGAGGTGAAACACAACATAAAACATAACTCTCTATTATGTATGCATTAGTCTTCATGGTTTTAATGATTGCTTGCTGCATTGCTGACTTTATACAGTCATTTACTGATGACCAGAAGGCATCTCATGGATTTAGCCTTGAATATAGTCAGAGCAAAAGAATATTTCTGATTGATTTATTGATTTGTGCTTTATTGATCTCTTGAGGGCGAATGAGGCCACTGCTTGTGTTTGACTTTACTCATTCAATACCAGATTTCTCATTGCAAACTAAAATATAACTAAAAGCAAAACCATTAAAATATAAAAAATAAAAAAGTATATATTAAACTTGAACTTATTTTATTTCTGCTAGTTGCTGTCAACTTTTCTCATTTTCTTTAAAGGGATAGTTCTCTTTGAAATTAAAATGTGGTATCTATCAGCTTACCCCAAGGGCATCCAAGATGTAGGTGTCTTTTGTTCTTCAGTAGATCCAATTTTGATGTTTTTAGGTCAAAACGTTCTAGTCTGTCAGTCATATAATGGCAGGTATAGGTCACTGTCTCTATAAGAGGGAAAAAGAACATGCACAGAGAAATCCAAATTAAACAATTCCCCATCGTAACTACACATTGATGGCCTAAGACAGGAAACGAGCGGTTTGTGTGAGAAAACGAACAGTATTTATATCGTTTTTTACCTCTTGTACACAACCATGTCCAAGTGATCTGAGTGCACACACACATCCGGTGTGTGACGTGTGTGTGCGCGCGCGCTCTGGCTCACGCTGCATTCACACGGGGCGTCAACGCTTGACGGAGGGCGTGTCTGAAACGTGGTGCTTCACTTTATTTGAAGGTGTCCTTGTTACAGTGTAATTATACATTTAAGTACTGAGTAATATTAATTACATACATGTACTTATTATATTAGGGTTAGGATTAGGGTTTGGCTTAGTGTTACTTGCATGTAATTATGCATAATTTATTGTTATTATAATATTAAGTACATGTAACGTGTAACAAGGACACCTTAAAATAGTGTTACCAAAGCTACCTCGGCGACTAACCTGAAATATAATGTTTTATATACAGTATTGTTATGCATTTCAATTAACGTTAATTTTATTTCAAGTAGCTAAAATGTTTTATGGTTTTAGTTTTAGTATAATAACCCTTCAGCGCTCTTTACTCGGGCCGGATTCACCATATGTGCATTTGCACCAAATCCAGATCAAACATGGACAGATTAATGCAGCAAATATGAGAAATGCAAATCTGAAATGCATATTTCTGTTAGAGGTTTATCTTTGTTAACTGTTAGCAGAACATTATCATATAGATGAGCTCCGAGATAATCACCATCAAGCTAAAGAGTCTGCAGCGTCTCCAGTGTCACAGATAAACTTACAATAGATTAGTGGACTAAAAATAGGCAAGAATCTGAACAATTTTGTCTTTTTACGTTATTTTCTGTGTTTAAATGAAATGCATACAAATATGATCAACTCTTGCTTTCCACGGGAATCGAACCCATGACCCATGAACTGACAAAAAACTATTTTTCTTCCTCATCTCTTGGCTTTATGAGAATGTTTTGTCGTAATAAATCAAATTTTACTTTTAATGCCTAAACTGAACTTGTAGAAGCCACCTTCCTAGCTGTGCTTGATTATGGTGATATGTTATACATGCATGCGGCCTTCTATCTTAACAAGCCTTGATTCGGTATACCATGCCTTACTACGTTTTATTATCCCGTACTCATCATTGCATTCTATATGAGACGGTGGGTTAGACATCATTAGCTATACGTAGAAACCAGCATTGGTACATTTTTATCTATAAAGCAATGTTAGGTAAACTTCCAGCTTATCTCTGAACTCTTCTTTGTCTTTGTTCTGGAAATTACCAGCTACGCTCTTCCAAGTGTTTGCTTTTTAAAATACACTATATTGCCAAAAGTATTGGCACCCCCTTCTAATGAACAGGTTTGACTACTTTAGTAAGTTCTATGAGTACAAATCTTAATGTTAAAGCATATAATGATATTCTAGGAAATTGTGTGCTTCTAATATTATAGCAACAGTTTGGACTCTTTTCTATTCTAACATGACAAGAACTTGACTGGTCTGCATAAAACCAAGTCCTAATCCCAGTTTAACACCTCTGGTGTGACTGTAAATTTTAGACACTTCCAAAACTGTTGCAACAGAGATGAAATACAATTTTTAAATACATGAATTATGTTCCCATCGTTGTTGCCACAGATTTGGAAGTGCATTTTTCTGTTCTAAAGAAGGAGGTGCCAATACTTTTGTCTATATAGTGTATGTACAAGTCATTGGTGTTTGGTGATGAGTTTGTCTCAAGGTCTGCATTTACAGTCACACCAGAGGTGTTAAACTGGGATTAGGACTTGGTTTTATGCAGACCAGTCAAGTTCTTCCACACTGACTCAATCAATCATTTTCTTTTTGAAGCTTGTCTTATACACAGAGACATTGTCATGTTAGAATAGAAAAGAGTCCAAACTGTTGCTATAATATTAGAAGCACACAATTTCCTAGAATATCATTATTCATTATACACATTAAGATAAGTCTTCCTGGTTAAATAAAGGTAAAATAAGTAATGCTGATTTCTCTTCAGACGGTGCAGTCGGGCTTCAGACGGTCCGCTGGGCTCGGTGTATCTCTTCACTCTCAGCGGGGTTGGTTCTGTGCTGCTCAACCAGTGGCACAGCAGCACCGCAGCAAACACACAGAACCTGTGCTCGCTCCTGGACAGTGAGTCCATCACACACGTACACGCATGCATTCATACAATAACTAATTATACTGTGTTCATGCATTCATGCAATAACTAATTATACTGTGTTCATGCATTCATACAATAACTAATTATATTGTGTTCATGCATTCATACAATAACTAATTATATTGTGTTCATGCATTCATGCAATAACTAATTATATTGTGTTCATGCATTCATACAATAACTAATTATACTGTGTTCATGCATTCATGCAATAACTAATTATATTGTGTTCATGCATTCATGCAATAACTAATTATACTGCGTTCATGCATTCATGCAATAACTAATTATACTGCGTTCATGCATTCATACAATAACTAATTATATTGTGTTCATGCATTCATGCAATAACTAATTATATTGTGTTCATGCATTCATGCAATAACTAATTATATTGTGTTCATGCATTCATGCAATAACTAATTATATTGTGTTCATGCATTCATGCAATAACTAATTATATTGTGTTCATGCATTCATGCAATAACTAATTATATTGTGTTCATGCATTCATGCAATAACTAATTATATTGTGTTCATGCATTCATACAATAACTAATTATATTGCGTTCATGCATTCATGCAATAACTAATTATACTGCGTTCATGCATTCATACAATAACTAATTATATTGTTCATGCATTCATACAATAACTAATTATATTGTGTTCATGCATTCATGCAATAACTAATTATACTGTGTTCATGCATTCATACAATAACTAATTATATTGTGTTCATGCATTCATGCAATAACTAATTATATTGTGTTCATGCATTCATGCAATAACTAATTATATTGTGTTCATGCATTCATGCAATAACTAATTATACTGTGTTCTTGCATTCATGCAATAACTAATTATACTGCGTTCATGCATTCATGCAATAACTAATTATACTGTGTTCATGCATTCATACAATAACTAATTATATTGTGTTCATGCATTCATACAATAACTAATTATACTGTGTTCATGCATTCATACAATAACTAATTATATTGTGTTCATGCATTCATGCAATAACTAATTATACTGTGTTCATGCATTCATGCAATAACTAATTATACTGTGTTCATGCATTCATACAATAACTAATTATACTGCGTTCATGCATTCATACAATAACTAATTATATTGCGTTCATGCATTCATACAATAACTAATTATATTGTTCATGCATTCATACAATAACTAATTATATTGTGTTCATGCATTCATACAATAACTAATTATATTGTGTTCATGCATTCATGCAATAACTAATTATACTGCGTTCATGCATTCATGCAATAACTAATTATACTGTGTTCATGCATTCATACAATAACTAATTATATTGTGTTCATGCATTCATGCAATAACTAATTATACTGCGTTCATGCATTCATGCAATAACTAATTATACTGCGTTCATGCATTCATGCAATAACTAATTATACTGTGTTTATGCATTCATACAATAACTAATTATACTGTGTTCATGCATTCATACAATAACTAATTATACTGTTCATGCATTCATACAATAACTAATTATATTGTGTTCGTGCATTCATACAATAACTAATTATACTGTTCATGCATTCATACAATAACTAATTATACTGTTCATGCATTCATACAATAACTAATTATACTGTTCATGCATTCATACAATAACTAATTATACTGTTCATGCATTCATACAATAACTAATTATATTGTGTTCATGCATTCTTACAATAACTAATTATACTGTTCATGCATTCATACAATAACTAATTATATTGTGTTCATGCATTCATACAATAACTAATTATACTGTGTTCATGCATTCATACAATAACTAATTATATTGTGTTCATGCATTCATACAATAACTAATTATACTGTGTTCATGCATTCATACAATAACTAATTATATTGTGTTCATGCATTCATACAATAACTAATTATACTGTGTTCATGCATTCATACAATAACTAATTATACTGTTCATGCATTCATACAATAACTAATTATACTGTGTTCATGCATTCATACAATAACTAATTATATTGTGTTCATGCATTCTTACAATAACTAATTATACTGTTCATGCATTCATACAATAACTAATTATATTGTGTTCATGCATTCATACAATAACTAATTATACTGTGTTCATGCATTCATACAATAACTAATTATACTGTTCATGCATTCATACAATAACTAATTATATTGTGTTCATGCATTCATACAATAACTAATTATACTGTGTTCACTGAATCCAACCCACAACCTGAAGTCATTTTATAATGTTTGATGTACAGGAACGTCCTTTACTAACACTGAAGAAAACTGAGATACTATTACAGATGTTTTTTTTTTTTTTTTTCTGATTTCATTTGGACTTTTTTGTTGAAGTGTTAGTCATTTTGTTTTTTTTTTGTTTTTTTTTTAATTATTAGGTTATGTCTATATAGTTTTTATTAATTTTCATTTCAGTTTCAGTTAAGTTAAACTAAATGAAAATGAGAAATGTTGCCTTGGCAACTAGTTTTAATAAAATATGTTTTTAATATTTAATATCCTTTAAAATTTCAGTTCATGTTTATTTTATTTCAAATACATTTCTCATTTCAATTAAGTTTTACTAAAATAACTAAAGCTAAAACTGAAATAAAAATGTACTAAATTTATATAGACTTATATATTTACAATATATTGACAAAACTAGATAAAACATGTAAAAACAAACATTAAACAAATACGAACAACAACAACAACAAAAAACAAAATTGCTAAAACTAACAAAAAAATCTAATGGAAAATGCAAAAATAAAAAAGATTCAAAATATAAAATATTAATAAAAACTATAATGCTATCTCAATTTATAAAATGTATATAGACTTATATATTGACAAAACTAGATGAAACATCTAATGACAAACATAAAAAAAATACACGTAACACAATTACAACAACAAACAACTAAATTACTAAAACTAACAAAAAGAAAATCTAATAAAAACGGAAAATGCAAAAATAAAAACAGATTCAAAATATTAATAAACACTATAATACTATCTCATTTTTTTCAGTGTTAGTAAAGGCCATTACTGTATCTCAAACATTAGAGCATGATGAAATATACAAGTTTTCAATGATTATATTAAGTATGGGGGAAAACCTACACTTAGTTTCAGTTATTATAATAACTGTGGTGATATTACACACTTGTTCAGAAGCACCTGTGTGTTTGACCGCTCTAGATCTTCTGAGAGCAGGACTGACGTCAGGACGAGCCGCTCATGTTTTACAGACACGACACACAGAAGCCAGTGGAAACTCGTCCGGCTCGACAGGTCTTGTGTTTGTTTGCTTTATATCTGCAGCATATGCACTTTTCACAGTTTATGCAACCAAATAAGCACATAATAATAAGTGATGTTGTGGTTTTTCTTCTCTCACAGCAGACGAGAGTTCAGCTGTAAATGTGGAAGACGGCCAGAGAAAAACTCCTTCTGCGTTCAACTTTGTTATTTATGGTCTTCCTAATTTAGTGGTTACATGAACATAAGAGCAGTTTCACTGACGTAAAACTCAGAAACATCGTCTGTTCTTCTACTTTTAGTGTTCAAAGTTAAAGCTTAAAGGCTCATCTTTGTTATGTTCAAATATTGATAATCCAAAGCCTTCAGTAATAAATGAAATTCAAGTCCAAACATGAGCATCGTTTGATTTGTCCTCTAATATATCTGTATGTTTGTATATATATTGATCTCATTGTGTCAGAAGCTGTTTGTGTGTTATTTCTCTTATATCATATCTATTGGACAGCCTTTTGTGTCTCTATAATTTTGAGAAAGTTTGGAGTATCATTCCATTTTCATGCAGATGATAATCAGATCTACCTGCCGATAAAAAGAAATGACCCCTCTGCTTTACTTACTCTACTGTCCTGCCTTGACGAGGTCAAACTTTGGCTATCTAATAACTTTTTAACTCTTGGTTCGATTGCCTGGTCCGAACCCGAGTTCTGTAAAGATGCTGTAAAGAACGCTGAAAGCCAACACAAATGAGATATACAGCTTTCTGCTTGCAGCGCGTCAGGAAAGTGAGTGAAACACACACAAACACATGTTTTTAGCAAATAATATGGCATTAATAGCAGTTCACTTCCGTGGTTTGGTACGATTGCGTTCACATCAGCTGCGATACCGTACCAGAGTTCACTTGAACCGTACCCCAGACCACCCTTATTAAGCAGACTTCACAGGTGCGCACCCGAGGTCAGAAGACAGCGTTCACATCATCCAAACGAACCGAACTCTGACGTCAATCGAACCCGGGTGCGCACCAAAAGTTCTAGTGTGAAAGCACCCTTAAAGGGACAGTACACCCAAAAATGAAAATTCTGTCATCATTTATTCACTCTCAAGTAGATCCAAACCTGTATGAATGTCTTTGTTCTGCTGAACACAAAGGAAGATATTTTGAAGAAAGTTTGTAATCAGGCTGTTTTGGGGCACCATTGACTTCCATAGTAGGAGAAAAATACTATGGAAGTCAATGGTGCCCCAGAACTGCTCTGTTTCCCTCATTCTTCAGAATATCTTCCTTTGTGTTCAGCAGAACTAACACATTCATACAGGTTTGGATCTACCTGAGGGTGAGTAAATGATGACAATTGTCATTTTTGGGTGAACTGGCCCTTTAATGACTCTAAAGGTCTCTGCACACTGAGTCCGAAATTTTCTCACGTTAAAAGATAAATACGACCTCACGTTGTGTCAATTACGTTTGCACACTGCCTCCGAAACTTTCGTCCATCAAAAAAGATTCGGATCGGGTTCGATTTTCTGCGTTTTCGCATCCGTTGCATGCATTTTGATAGGAAAGGATGAGGAATACGAAAAAACGGAAAAACGCACGCAAAAATTTCGGACTCTGTGTGCAATGACCTTAAGACCTTAAGACTGTCACTGAGATTATAATTTTTGGTCCATCTGATAAAGCTGAGTTTAATATTTCTGTCCTGGGCAATTTGTCTGTTTTTAACTCAAACTGTGTACGTAATCTTGGTGTCCTCATTGATAGTCGCCTAACATTAGATGACAACCTGGTCTCATAAAAATATGTACCTCTGTGCACTTTCTATGCGACACCGTTTTACGTACCTTACTGCACGTTTCGCCGCAGTTTCAAAGAGAAATGTCCACTGAGTGGTGCTAAAACACAGGTTAAATACGTGAACCCTGGCACGGTTTTATTATGTTGATATAGGCACGTATTGCTGTGTTTTTATTACGTTGCTTCAGGTACGGTTCAGAATTCAAATATCCGGGTCTGTCCCTAAAAGTTAATGCTCTATCGTGTTGGAAATATGCCCTACACCAAACCCAACCCTAAACCTACCCGATAGTGTTAACAAATGCATAACTGGTATAAAAACATATTTGTTGATGCAACCGTGCCATTTCAACTTCATTTTATGCAGATTTGAGCTGTTTTGTCGAACCGTGGTTACACGGGATTCGATCCGGAGCTCCTCGCCTCCTAAGTACGTCTCCGTACTCCGTGAACAAACCTACCGTCTATGAAAACCCATAGATATGATGCTGGATATGTGCGATGCTAACATTCAAAAACATCAGTTTTCAAATCTCCCAGCATATTAATATTGTTTTGAAGTCGTGACATGATATGCTTATAGTAATTGTGCGAAAAATACGCTTTATCAAAACTCTTTAAATTTGTGTGAAAAGGAGTAAAAGGTGTTGGAGCTCTAGTGTTTTTCTTTTGGAAAGTGAAACTGCAGTAATATGTAGTTATT
>JALXFT010003816.1:77500-132105 GCA_023376895.1 Aspiorhynchus laticeps
TGAGCCGATTTGACATGGGCTGAATAAATTGTTTAAATTGAGATGCTGTAAATTGGGAAGCGCTTGCTGTGAATTGCTGTGAGTGGTTTGGAGCCGTGTATGTGTTTGACACGCAGCTCAGACGGTGACAGACGTACTGTCAGTCTGTCCCATAGTTCACTAGAACAGAAAGAATCAGTGTTGATCCCTCAGAAAAGTCATTTTAGAGGTAAATCATTTTAATGAAAAACCTGTACCGTCTCATTAGTTAAAGGAATAGTTCGCCCAAAAATGAAAATGTGCTCCCCCTCAGGCCATCCGAGTTTGTTTCTTCATCAGGTTTGTAGAAAAGTGTCTCTGCATCAGTGTCTCAGCAATGGATGCTCTGCAGTGAATGGGTGCCGTCAGAATGAGAGTCTGATAAAAACATCACAATAATCCACACCACTCCAGTCCATCAGTTAACATCTGGAGAAGACAAAAGATGAAACAAATCCAGCATTAAGACGTTTTTTAACTAAAATACCATAGAGTCCATAATCCATAATAACTCTTCCTCAGTGAAAAAGTGCTCTGGTCTGAATCAGGAGAGAAATCTGCATCAGATCAAGCACCGTTTACAAGACAAAACACTCTAAACTTTAACACTTTTGTCTTCTCCAGATGTTAACTGATGGACTGGAGTGCTGTGGATTATTGTGATGTTTTTATCAGACTCTCATTCTGACGGCACCCATTCACTGCAGAGCATCCATTGCTGAGACACTGATGCAGAGACACATTTCTACAAACCTGATGAAGAAACAAACTCATCCTGATCTCGGATGACCTGAGGATGAGCACATTTTCAGCAGATTTTCAGTTTTGCATGAAATATTCATTTAATTAATGAAATGGAACCTTATTATAAGTGTTACTGAAAATTCTGTCATTTACTGACACTCGTATCACAATCACTTGGACATATGAAGTTTTGTGATATGAATCACCATCCACTTTTATAGAAAAGAGCTTCAAAATCTCATTGTGTTTCACAGAAGAAAGGAAATAAAACAGGACCGGAACAACATGATTATAATTAGCATTTTTATTTGCACTTTTCTTTTTCTCCTGCATATGATCACATACATCAGTGTGACGGTGGTTTGGTGTTTGTCCGTCCAGCTGTTGTGTGGGAGACCGTGTGGTTGTTTGAATACTAAAGTTTCTTCTGCAGCGCTGCATCCATCCGAGCGAAACGCTGCGTGTTCCCGCAGTAACAATGTGAGCGGATTACTGATCTCCTGATAGCCTTAATGTCATTTGGATTGTGCTTGCCAACTGGCGTGTAGAGAGGGACAAGATAATGTGAATGTTTTCCAGTCAGAAACCAAAGAGCTTAATCCCCTGGACTTATCAGAGGCCGGGAAACCAATGTGCATCTGCTGTGAAAGTTGTTTACAGACTCGTGGGCTTCTGTGCCCGACCGCCGCCTCCGCCAAGACTGTTCGACTTCACCTTTCATAGTCAGCGAAGAAGCATAATGATGTTTGAGCATGTTGATGGTCTGCTGATCACCGCTGCGGCCTCGAGTCCAAGAGAACCAGAGTTTGATTCCAGCTTATTCAAACTTTTATAAACCCTCTACAGGTTTCTGCCGAAGTCAGGGGCGCATTATAAACATCTAAATTCATAATGACGCAGGATAAGTCTGTATTGTGAAAAGAAAACTTTCAAACATGCTGTGTTGAGCTGAAGCGGATGAGCTTGCAGAGGCTGCATTAGGCTGGATGTTTCCATTCATTTAGCTGGTTTTCATATCTGTCCAAGACCCACGGCAATGTGACGAAACTACGTCAGAATCACTGATGCTGTCTGAGATTTGATCATAGTAAAGAAATGGGCTGATGGGCCACCAATATTGTGTTGT
Source organism: Aspiorhynchus laticeps (assembly GCA_023376895.1). Lineage (NCBI taxonomy): Eukaryota > Metazoa > Chordata > Actinopteri > Cypriniformes > Cyprinidae > Aspiorhynchus > Aspiorhynchus laticeps. Next base: position 79,389 of record JALXFT010003816.1, read on the forward strand.
TAGGGTGTTCTTTGTGGCTAGGGTGTTCTTTGTGGTTGTTAGAGTGTTGCCGTGGTGTTTTGTGGTTGCTAGGGTGTTCTGTGTGGCTAGGGTGTTGCTAGGGTGTTCTTTGAGGTTGTTAGTGTTGTTAGGGTGTTTTGTGTGGTTGCTAAGTTGTTCTGTGTGGTTAGGGTGTTGCTAGTGTGTTCTTTGTGGTTGTTAGAGTTTTGCTACATTTACATTTATGCATTTAGCAGACGCTTTTATCCAAAGCGACTTACAGGGCATTCAGGATATACATTTTTTTTTTTTTTCTCTGAGTTACTGAGAGAACTGGGTCAGGATGAGAAACAGTGATTCCTATAGGAGAACAACACACACACACACACACACATGCTCACACACACGCGCACACACACACGCACACACAAGCTCACTCACTCACTCTCACTCACTCACTCACTCACTCACACACACACACACACACACACACACACACACACACACACACACACACACACACACACTCTCACTCTCACTCTCACTCACTCACACTCACTCACACTCTCTCTCTCTCTCTCTCACGCACACACACACACACACACACACACACTCTCTCTCTCTCTCTCTCTCTCTCTCTCTCTCTCTCTCTCTCTCTCTCTCTCTCTCTCTCTCTCTCTCTCTCTCACACACACACACACACACACACACACACACACACACTCTCTCTCTCTCTCTCTCTCTCTCTCTCTCTCTCTCTCTCTCTCTCTCACACACACACACTTATAAAGTGTGCTGTGGCACAGATCTGCTGCTCACACTATGATTCTGATGAGCTTTGTTTATATTGTCCCTCATGCACTGATGCTCATTCTGAAGATATGTGTTTAATGAGCACAATTATATATCTATCTATTGTAGCCATAATTTGGAGCATTAATAAAGTGCTGTTCACACCAAGAACGATAAAGTAAAGATTTTATAACAATATTAGCATCCACAACAATGCACAATATCATTCTGTTTATTATAATAATTATATTATAATAGCATGCACTGTTTTTTTTTTGTTTGTTTTTTATGGGCTGTCAATGTGTTTATCATTCATCAGCTGGAAAAATAATAATAATAATAATAATTCTGGAAGTGATTCCATCAATATTGTTCCATCATTATTTTTGTTGTGTACTGATGAGAATCCTTTTCATCTTTTTCATTCATGTGACTTCATGCATATTTGTGACAGTAAGTGAGGCAAAGTTATGAAAAGATATGCAAAGAAAAATAATGACTGGATTTGATCTCCCCCCCCCCCCCCCGAAAAAAAGAACATTTTTACAGAGTGAACACAGACTAAATTAAACATTTAATCCATAATCCAACAGGTTCCTTATACAAATGTGAACATCAGAAGGAAACACGATGCATTAAGAGCCGGGGGGTGAAAACTTTTGAACAGGATGATGTCCAAATTTTTCTTATTTTGTAGAAATACTGCCCTTCGGAAGCAGCAGAAGATACTTGCATGTTTCCCGGAAGACAGTTTAAGTACAATTTTACCTTCTTCAAATTCAAATGTTTTCACCCCCCGGCTCTTAATGCATCATGTTTACTTCTGGAGCATCAGTGCATGTTTGAACTGTTGGGGAATAACAGTTAAAACCCAAGGACCAGGTATGATGAACAAAGACAAGGAGTCAGATTGCAATTAATTAAAGAAATTTACTGAAGAAAATGGTTTGCAGTTTCATCTGCAGAAGTCAGCTTCAACACTCGCAATGCAGTTCGTAGGCCACTCTGCGTACATGTTCTAGACACCAATAGTTATACTCTAACAGAGGTCACTAATTACGTCAATACATAGGTAAGCAAGATTCTGGTTGGTAGATAAACTTAGAAAATCTCCACACATGGACGTAAAACTTGAAGCATATCTTCTAGTGATTATTTTGGTGACAATTGATCAGAGGTCAGATGCAATAGGTCTCTCCAGAGACGTATATCTGTTACCCTGGACATCAGGGTGACGGCAAATGATGATTTCCTCCTAGAGTTCTCTCTCTGCATCTAACTACAAAGATAGACATTCACACACATACGCAGAGAACACTTATCTGTACTTCAAGGTTGCCGGGCTCTGCCCTGAATCTTATCAAATATGGTTAACTACACACACACAATGAGAGCAGCTTCTTAGAGTAAAAAGGCAGACTAAAGCCATATTCAACTTATTTTCTAACATGCATAAATGTAACTTTGATAAATAATTATTCAAGAAATATTATAATTAACATTATTATTAGGGCCATTGTAGATCTGCCATCCACTCCTTCAGAACCTTTTATAATAGTTGTGTTTGAGTCCATCAATTGTCCTCAGTGTGAAAAGATGGATCTCAAAATCATACAGTCTCTGCTGGAAAGGGTTCAAATATGCAAAAGATGCTGTAAAACTGAAGAATCTGCAGAACATGGAGGATTTGTCTGAAGAACAGCTCAGTTGAACTGTTCAGAGCAAACAAGGGACTCGTGAACAACCATCACAAAACACTCGTGGATCATCAGGTAACCTCACACAGTATTAACAACCAAGGGTTCACAAACTTTTGAATGGGGTTATTTTAGCTATTTCAGCTATTTATTTATTTTTGTCTTGTGAACTATGTAAACATCTTTTATGTAAAATATCATTCTCAGGACAGTACTAAATAAAAAATAACATGCATTTTGTATGATCTCTCTTATTTTGTTAAAATGACTCACATTTTCACAGATTCTGCAAGGGGTTCACAAACTTTCAAGCAGCACTGGAGGCAAATTATCATTATAGAGAGTATTTTCATTCTCAGAAGAGAATAACTAAGAATTTGCTAAAAGTTAATCTTCTAGGAATTAAATATCAAAGGATGCGATGTCAGATTTAGGGTAATAAACTCTGTATATGTGTGTGATGAACCCCAGAGGCCCATAAGAGAGAACTGTATGCTGGTCGTCACATGATGAGACTGAATGAATATGAAGCTGTGATGGAGAAGATCCTTGACATCACAACCGGTGAAGAGCCAAACATGGAGCCGGCGAGCTCTCGAACATCTTCTGGGAATCAGGTATGATGGGAATCATGTGACAATATCCACATAATCTGAGCGTCTTTCTCCAGATCACGCATCTACATGTCTGTGAATGAGGAGCATGAAGGTGCAGCTGGTGTCTGCTTTCTTCATCTCAGAAGCTTTTCATTCAGTTGTATTTTTCTGTGAGTTTGTAGTCCATCCCAAGCATTTGTGTGTCTCTGAAATGCACTTGGCTTTCACTCTCATGAATACACAATCCGCTCTTAAAGATCTGACCAGCCACAGACAGATGTGGACACACAGACGCACATATAATGGCCTGAGGAACGACTTTTATGGAAGCATATGTGTAGCAAAATTCAATTTGCAATGTAATATGCAAAATGTCAATGCAATATGTAAAATGGCAATGTATTTCTGTATTTAAATTTACATTGTCCCATACATATGTGCAACATTTAGTGCAAAATGAAAATGAAAATTCAATTATATAATTTAAGTTTGCCATTTTCTACACTAGTTTTAATATGCATATTAAAAACATATTTTAAAGCTTTATAAGTTGCAAAATGAAAATGAAAATGTATTACCCAAATTGATTAGATATGTTTAACATGTCCAAGCAAAAACTGTAGCAAAATGATCATTTAAATGCTGTTTTTCCTAAATGCATTTAGACTCAGGGGTAGGACACTTGGGATTGCATTTTCATCCTGAGACCGCGGGATAATTGTAGCAAAATTCAATGAGAGTTTCAAAATGCATTCTGAGCCAATGGTGCAGCAAAACGGTGATTTAAATGTCTTTTATTTTTCTTAAATGCATTGACACTTACATATATGACGTTTCAATTGCATTTTCATTAAATACCCCGCGATGAATATAGTTTAAGTCATTGTGGATTTGAAAATGCATTCCGAGCGGAGCACGCCCCCGAGCTGTCAATCATTACATCGAGGCGGGGCTCGGCAACGGGACGCACAATAGGTCAATATTCACCATTAACCAAACGCTTTTCACCTGCCTGAACATCCCTGCCCGTTTACGCTCGGATTGATGCACATAAGCAAACAGACAGTGCTATTCTACACTTATTTACTACCTTACCTTATATTTTATTACTCTTTTATTTTAATCCGTAAAATAGCGCGTGTTCCGTGGCACCCAGGGACGTGCAGAGAGTGTTGCTATGGGTTGCGAACGCTTCGCTTGACTGACTGATATTCAGTCTGTTCAGAAACCATAAGCTCTCAAGCCATAGCCTATAGTTCTTTCAGTGAGTGGGTCGACGGAAGGAAAAAAATAAACCAAACAATATTTTAAACTTTTTTTCATCAATAATCAAAGCTAGTGTGTCGATTTAATTAAAAATCCATATATTATATATTTTAGAATATTATAATATTCTAAAATAATTATAAATAATTATAATTCATCGTTTGTCATTTATAATACACCAACCAATCATGATCTGGCTCAAGTTCAAATTTCATTGGACAATAATGTGAAGTGGAGCAGTTATTCTCCGTTCTTATTCATAAATCGGTAGAAAATGACATGGGACAGACGAGCTTATTTATGGAGCGGTCTGGATCTGCGGTTTGTCTCATTTTATAAATCAAATTACATCGCTGAGAAAATAGATGCTGAATGACTACAAAAGCACTGCACAAAAAAAAAGGTAATCAGTAGGCTATTGAATTCACTTATATGTATGTATGATATCCTACACCGATTCATGAAACTCCTATAGTTCATGAAGCCCAGCGCCACCTACAGGCCTGTTATGTGAAGTGTGCTGCCGAAATGGTGACAGGAAAGGACTTTATTATATTACCATTTTTGATAATGCAGCATTATGAAAGTGTCTTATGCTCATCAAGCCTGCATTTATTTGATCAAAAATACTGAAAAACTGTAATAATATGAAATATTACAATTTAAAAGAACGTTTTTCTATTTTAATATACTTTAAAATATAATTTATTTCTGTGATCAAAGCTATATTTTCAGCATCATTACTCCAGTCTTCAGTGTCACATGATCTTCAGAAATCATAATAATATGCTGATTTATTATCAGTGTTGGAAACAGTTGTGCTGCTTAATGTTTTTTTTTTTTTAATTTTATTTATTTATTTTGGAACCGTGATAATTTTTTGGGGTTCATTGATAAATAAAAAGTTTAAAAGAACAGCATTTATTCAAAATGTTTTCTAACGATGTTGATCTTTACTATCACTGTTTCTATTAATTTAAAAAATCCTTGCTGAATAAATACTAATTTTTTAAAAAATATATATATATATACTGACCGCAAGCTTTTGAACGGTAGTGTATATTGTTACGAAAGTTATATTTTGACTTATTTAACATTTTATTCAAAGAATCCTGAAATAAGCATTGCATAAAATGTATTTTAAAGTATATTACATTTTTGATCAAATAAATGCAGGCTTGATGACCATAAGTGACTTAATGAATATTAATGTATCCAAACTTTTGACCTATAATGTTTTTTTGTTGTTTTTTTCTCACATTGCCCCCTTTTTTTCACATTTGAGCCCCTGCTCCTGAGGAACTCTCTGCACGTCCCTGGGTGCCACGGAACACGCGCTATTTTACGGATTAAAAATAAAAGAGTAATAAAATATAAGGTAAGGTAGTAAATAAGTGTAGAATAGCACTGTCTGTTTGCTTATGTGCATCAATCCGAGCGTAAACGGGCAGGGATGTTCAGGCAGGTGAAAAGCGTTTGGTTAATGGTGAATATTGACCTATTGTGCGTCCCGTTGCCGAGCCCCGCCTCGATGTAATGATTGACAGCTCGGGGGCGTGCTCCGCTCGGAATGCATTTTCAAATCCACAATGACTTAAACTATATTCATCGCGGGGTATTTAATGAAAATGCAATTGAAACGTCATATATGTAAGTGTCAATGCATTTAAGAAAAATAAAAGACATTTAAATCACCGTTTTGCTGCACCATTGGCTCAGAATGCATTTTGAAACTCTCATTGAATTTTGCTACAATTATCCCGCGGTCTCAGGATGAAAATGCAATCCCAAGTGTCCTACCCCTGAGTCTAAATGCATTTAGGAAAAACAGCATTTAAATGATCATTTTGCTACAGTTTTTGCTTGGACATGTTAAACATATCTAATCAATTTGGGTAATACATTTTCATTTTCATTTTGCAACTTATAAAGCTTTAAAATATGTTTTTAATATGCATATTAAAACTAGTGTAGAAAATGGCAAACTTAAATTATATTTTCATTTTGCACTAAATGTTGCACATATGTATGGGACAATGTAAATTTAAATACAGAAATACATTGCCATTTTACATATTGCATTGACATTTTGCATATTACATTGCAAATTGAATTTTGCTACACATATGCTTCCATAGACTTTGACTATAAGAGCTTCTATCTGTAATCTGTGTGAACATGATCACAAAGATCCCGTCTGCAACAGAAGAACATCCAGAGACATTTTTAGGCATCTTAAGTACGTTTAAACAGCTTAATATTAGATAGAAAAGATCACATTTTTAATATGTGACCCTGGAGCACAAAACCAGTCATAAGTCGCTGGGGTATATTTGTAGCAATAGCCAACAATATGGGTCAAAATTATTGATTTTTATTTTATGCCAAAAATCATTAGGACATTAAGTAAAGATCATGTTCTATGAAAATATTTTGTATATTTCCTACCGTAAATATATCAAAACTTAATTTTTGATTAGTAATATGCATTGCTAAGAACTTCATTTGAACAACTTTAAAGGTGATTTTCTCAATATTTAGATTTTTTTACACCCTCAGATTCCAGATTTTCAAATAGTTGCATCTCAGCCAAATATTGTCCTATCATAACAAACCATACATCAATGGAAAGATTGTTTATTCAGCTTTCAGATGATGCATAAATCTCAATTTCAAAAAATTTACCCTTATGACTGGTTTTGTGGTCCAGGGTCACAAATGTCTTTAGAAAGATGGCAATCCAAAATCAAAACATTTCTTGTATAATATATATTTAAAAGATGAATGATGGCATCAATGAGATCTTTCTAACAGTAGAGCAGATACTGACATAAAATGATCTAAATATCAGCGGTCGCTCTATATCTCCAATAATATGTCTCAGTCAGATGAGATTGAAATGATGCAAATAATGCAATGCTGATTGAGAGATGAATAATGTGGAAGTAAAATCTAAAGGTCAGTCATGTACATATATCTCATATTTTAAATAATCATATAATTATCCTATTTAAAGGGATAGTTCACTTTGAAATTAAAATGTGGTATTTATCAGCTTACCCCAAGGGCATCCAAGATGTAGGTGTCATTTTTTTCTTCAGTAGATCCAATTTTGATGTTTTTAGGTCAAATCGTTCTAGTCTGTCAGTCATATAATGGCAGGTATGGTCAACGCTTGACGGAGGGCGTGTCTGAAGCGTGGTGCTGACGCGCCGTCATAGTTACAACAACCAATCACATACTTCTCTGATGTTGCATAAACGGGATTGGGTATTTGCATGAGGCGATCTGATTGGCTGACGCCTCTGTTGGTGCTTGAAAAGTTGCGTCAGCATCACGCTTCAGACACGCCCTCCGTCAAGCGTTGACGCCCCGTGTGAATGCAGCGTGAGCCAGAGCGCGCGCACACACACGTCACACACCGGATGTGTGTGTGCACTCAGATCACTTGGACATGGTTGTGTACAAGAGGTAAAAAACTATATAAATACTGTTCGTTTTCTCACACAAACCGCTCGTTTCGTGTCTTAGGCCATCAATGTGTAGTTACGATGGGGAATTGTTTCATTTGGATTTCTCTGTGCATGTTCTTTTTCCCTCTTATAGAGACAGTAACCTATACCTGCCATTATATGACTGACAGACTAGAACGGTTTGACCTAAACTGAAGAAAAAAAGACACCTACATCTTGGATGCCCTTGGGGTAAGCTGATAGATACCACATTTTAATTTCAAAGTGAACTATCCCTTTAAATGCACCAATTGCCAGCCACCTTGTATGCTGTAATTAAATTTAAGAAAAAGGCACTATTATGTCTTTTTTTCTGGTAATGAATCTAATTTACTTAATGTTACGTAAACCAAACAATTTAATATGTGCATGGACTGTTGTTTTATTGTAAGTACTGTGCATTTATTGCTCAGTTAATACATTGTGTGTAGATATCAGGACTGCTGTTGTCAGTAAATCCTCCGCCTGATGTGACAGTCGTTGGAAAGCATATGTAAACATGCTGTTTGTGAGAGATATAGATGTATTGTCGGTGTTAGCAGGTGGTTGCATCATTGTTGTTGTGTTTTTCTATTGCATTGGATGCTCTGGTTCAGTGTTTGTTCTGGGTTTTGCTGGAGATCAGATTTGCTCCACTGAGGGAAAAGATGCTGTCTAGACCACAAGTTGCTCATGGAGTTGCAAATTCAGCTTTATTATAGACAACTAAGACCTGCATATGGGACGCGTTTATAAAATATTTGTATTTATACAACAACCAACTGAAGATTACATGAATACACTGGCCATCATGGCAATAAAGCACAAAAACTGATATAACTGAAATTATAAAATACAGTGCAAAAAAAAAAAAAGAAAAAACAGTGCAAAAGAATTGGCACCCTTAAATTTTTTTTTATATAATGCAGCCTTTCTCCAAGGAAGTTGACTTAAAAACATCTTTAGTTAATTTCTTTTAGTTGCTCAACCTCTTCTTGAGTTTCATTAATGATTGACATTTAAAAAAAAAATGTTTTGTCAATTTATTTTAATGAAATTATGCATAATTTTAAACCATTACCATGTTTGTTGTGTCTGATTTGGCAGCATTATGTCTGTATTACAGCTGCTGACTGGACTGTTGAGATCCATAAAGTATGTGAAAAATATATCACAATGTTTAATAATGCACAGCTAGATTGAACAATTTTAATGCACGACGTGGAGGCCATGAACCACCTGATGCAAAGCAGTTTCTTTTCTTTTCAGCATTTACTAAATGCATTATTAAAATCAAAAGGCGTCTGTTAATATTATTTAATGTACATGAGCTAACAATAAACAGTTGTATTTATAAACATTAACAAATATTAATAAATGTAGCATTGTTTGCTTGTTGTTTGTTAATGTTAGTCAATGCATTAACTGATATTAACAGACAGGACCTTATTCTACCGATATTTATTTCGATATTTATTTAATAAATGCATGCATATTTTCTTTGCACAAATGAAAGAATTTAAATTTTAATTGTAAGACCATTTATGCTACTCCGAGTGAAAAGTTTCCTAAAATAATTTCTAGAGGACTTGTGTGCATTGCAGTTTAACTTTCTAAAAGTTAGTGACAGCAGCTGTACAGTGACCCACATGAGGATCGATGTTATACTGTAACTTCAATATTTTTCTGCAAGGAATGCTGCATTATTCAATAGAATGCAAAGGTGCCAGTATTTTAAGACCATATCTGTTCTGCTTTCTGAGTCCTGGAGGACTTTCTCCGCTGATGCTGATGCTCTTCATAAAGTTTCATCCTTAACTCTGTAAAGCCTGACATATGAAATAATAGTTTGCGTATGTGTTTTTGTTGAGTGTCATATTTGATGCATCAGGCTTTGATGACTCATATGTGTCCCTGCAGCACAAAAGCAGTCATAAGTAACACAGGTATATTTGTAGCAATAGACAACAATACATATGGATCAAAATTATTGATTTTTCTTTTATGCCAAAAATCATTAGGATATTAAGATCATGTTCCATGAAGATATTTTGTAGATATCCTACTGTAAATATATCAAAACTTAATTTTTGATTAGTAATATGCATGGCTAAGAACTTCATTTGAACAACTTTAAAGGTGATTTTCTCAATGTTTAGACTTTTTTTGCACCCTCAGATTCCAGATTTTCAATATCTCAGCCAAATATTGTCCTATCATAACAAACCATACATCAATGGAAAGAATATTTATTCAGCTTTCAGATGATGCATAAATCTCAATTTCAAAAAAATTACCCTTATGACTGGTTTTGTGGTCCAGAGTCACATATAGACTGATAAAGTGAGAATATGGAGGAAAAAACACTCAGTTTTATTCAGAGATTCAGACTGAGCAAAATTTGCTGCAGAAGCTGATATTTCTATGATGAAATTCTGCTGCTTGTAATGTAAATCAATGAGATCTTTATAACAGTGCAGCAGATACTGACATAAAATGATCTAAATATCAGCGTATCAGCGGTCGCTCTATATCTCCAGTAATACGTCTCAGTAAGATGAGATGTAAATGATCCAAACATATAATGCAATGCTGATTGAGAGATGAATAATAAAGGCTCCTCAGAAGATCATTCCTCCGCTGAGGAACAGTGAAAGTAAAGCTCCTCAAAAGATCCTGATGATCAGATTTGAGACTAAAACATGATTGATGGAGAATCAAGTAAAGCTGAGCTGCTTCAGTCCAGTAAGTGTTCATCTGGAGATATGACTGCAGTTATTCTGACGTTTACTTGATAAAATCAGTCCAGATTTGACACGAGAAGCAGCAGCTGAACGATTACACTAAAAGAGCTTTTACTGGATAAAAACGACAGAAGGCTTGGAGTGTGAAACAGGTTTAACAGCAAAGTTACAGTAGCTTTATAGAGTTAATCTGTTGAGGAGATGATCTTCTGATCAGCTCATGATGTTTGTGATGGCATCAGCGCTGTGTTTGTTTCTGGCTGCTGGTCTGTTGGGTGTCGTTCAGGTCGAGAGCTGATGATAGATCAGTTTTGACACATTGAGGACAGACTGTGGGACGGATCGGTTTCTTTTCCTTATTTTTAATTCAGCTTTTGTGTCCGGCATCTGATAGTCCTGCGGGCCGGTGCATTTAAACGAGCGTTTGCTGTGAATGTGGATGAAACACGGCTCAGAGGGACGCAGATGTGCTGAAGGCTTCTCTTGATGCTTCAAGGCAAACGCTGTCAAGCGAAGCCTCAGAGAGCGACTGAACGAAGCCAGACGTGAGGTTAAAGATGGTGATTATGGATCAGGTGTAGCCCGGAGGGACCTTGTTTATGGACCTTCGGTCAGTTTGAGTGAGAGTAGTTTAGAAGTTGAGGTGTCTGTAGCAGGTCTGTCGTCATATAGACTAGTGCTGCACGATTAAATGAAATAAAACTGAAAGACAATTGCAAAGACTATTTAATTAAATAAATAAATGCTCTGTGTTTAATGCTCCAACTAACCTCCCAAACGTGTAATAAGAAGTGCTTATCAACAAAAAATACACTTTAATGGTCTTTGTGGTTTTAGTAAAATAAAATAAAATAAAATATAAAATTAAATTAATAATGCAATAAGAATTGATGGTTTAACATTTGAAAATGAAGAAATGAAGACAGCCATAATTATTAATATTGTTCTTAAATCATATTTTGTTTGCTTTTTGTGAAATATTACAATAGCACAATTTCTTTGTTAGTAAGTCATTTTTATATTTTGATTTATTAATAATAATAATAATTTAATACTACTACTACTACAAATAATAATGTTATTATTATTATTATTATTAATGTCACTGATATATAATCATACATTTTTGACCAAATTGTGCAGTCCTACTAACAAGCATAGCAAACCTTGATTGATTGATTGATTATTTGTTTATTTATTAATTTATTGCATTTTAAATTAGTTCAATTTTTAGCAGAAAATGTTTAATTTGTTTCCCCCAAACCGTGCAGCCCTAATAAAGACCGTTCACACTGCAGTTGAATATGGAGTCACTCCTCTTTCAATATTATTGTTTTGATGGCAGATAAGAGCAAAACTTGAACTGAAATAGAGCTAAAATAGAGCTAATGGCTCTATTGTCTTCTGTAGAGCTGCTTTTGAGATCATTACTGATTAATTTTGCAAGAGACAATGCTATTGAACTGAATTGAATCAACATTGAACTGAACTGATCTGAATAATGACACTATTGTCTTCTGTAGAGCCACTTTATAGCTGAAACTGAAGTCTTTTCATTTCTTTTCACAACATTAAGGGCCAGTTTTACTAATAGCTTGCACCAGCGCAAACCGTCTTTTAGCGTTAAAATAGTACTGTCAGGATTTACTAAAGACGCTCAGTGATGAATTAGCGCTGAAAAGGTGAGGACACAGTTATTTTTGTGCCATATGCATTTGTAGGAGTTTCCCTTTCAGACACAAAAGTTATGGGAGGAGAGTATTCAAATGAATCACGCAATGAGATTTGCTAATGTTTGCGCTCGTCAAATTACTGGTATTTGCACCATTATTTAACACCCAAAAAAGCATGTCTTAAACTATTCTGTGCTTGAAATGGCTGCAGTTATTGTTGCAGAGATCAGAGAGCGTGTGGTAGAAGAGAGACGATTTTTTTCATATGTTTTAATTTATTAATGACAGAAGAAAACATTGTTTGCCAAGCCATGTTATTTTTAATTTACTTCAGGACTTGGAGCCCTCAACTATAGGAGTCATGCAATACCAGCAAACCTTCATTGTTTTGGCCTCTTTTCAATGTACTGCAGCTTCTTTATTTCTTTATTTGTGACTATGCTAATTTCTGCTGTGCTTGGTATATTGCGTTGGTCAATATGTAAATGAGATGTTGCATATGTGTTCTTTAATTTACACGGTTGTTAGTTAATCACCTGCAGAAATTTCCCTCCCATCAGTGCTGTTTTGTAATTGTGTTCCCGCGCTAATTTGCCCTGTTTATTAAAACTGACCCTATATGTGTTATTTTCCTGTGTATTTCTGTGAAGCTGCTTTGAAACAGTCTGTATTATATAAACTGTTTTATACATGAACATAAATGTGACCCTGGACCAGTCATAAGTGTCAATTTCTCGAAATAAGCTTTCCATTGATGTATGGTTTGTTATGATAGGACAATATTTGAAAATCTGGAATCTGAGGGAGCAAAAAAATCTAAATATTGAGAAAATCATCTTTAAAGTTGTTCAAATGAAGTTCTTAGCAATGCATATTACTAATCAAAAATTAAGTTTTGATATATTTACGGTACAAAATATCTTCATGGAGCATGATCTTAATATCCTAATGATTTTTGGCATCAAAGAAAAATGTATAATTTTGACCCATACAATGTATTGTTGGCTATTGCTACAAATATACCTGTTACTTATGACTGCTTTTGTGCTCCAGGGACACAAATGGTCTTTTTCATCTCATTCTCATTCTTCATTAAGCTGTAATGGCTCTGTTTCTGGTGCTTTAGTCTCCAGGCTCCAGATGTGTGCTGGGGTTTGCTGGAGATCTGGAGGAGCAGACGAGGCTCCTTTATCAGACATTCATGCAGAGTAAGAGCGCTGTGGGAGAAACACATCATTAAAAAAGCATTTATGAACCACTTTTCTGACTGAGGGCATTCACAAATGCTACCAAGTGGAACGAACACACATGCACGCGCACACACACACACACACATGTTGGTTTTTGTGGTTTATGGGGACTCTCCATAGGCGTAATGGTTTTTATACTGAACAAACTGTGTGTGCTATTGCCCTACACCTACCCTACACCTAAACTTAGCCCTCACAGGAGACTGTGCATATTTAGATTTTCAAAAAAACACCATTTAGTATGTTTTTTAAGCCTTTTGAATTACGGGGACATAGACAGTGTCCTCATAAACCACCTTCAAATTGTAATACCTCTGTCATCATACCCATGTTATTATACAAATTTGTGTCCTCATAAACCACATAAACCCGCACACACACACACACACACTCACACACACACACACGGAGCAGGTCTGTCGGTCCAGTGTTATTCTGTCTCTCTCTCAGACTTTACTCACTAAATGAACAGCAGTGACTCTTATTTCCCAAACTGGAGTGTGCTGATTCATGCAGACGGATCCAAAACACACGGCTCTTTAATCCTGCACTGTACCTCGTTAATCAAACACACAGCCTCGTCTGAGGATTCACGTTCCTCTCAATCCTCCGACATCGACTGCACAAACCGGTCCTGATGCAGACGAGCGAGTGCTTCAGATGATTTGGATCAGCATCACTCGAGCTGTGGACGCCTCTGAATGACTTCACTGTTGTTTCCAGTTCAAGTTAATCCTGGGACGTTCACTCGTTAGTCATTCGTGTCTAATAAGTGTCTTTTCTGTCTGGAGGAGAGCATGGGAACTTCTGTCTCGGAGCAGAACAGAGAGCCGACGGAGACGAAATTCATCAAAAGAGTCCTGAAGTAATGGAGTAAAAACATATTTAGCATCACAGGAATAAATTACATTTTAACATATGTTCAAAAAGAAAACAGTTATAATATTTAACAATATTACAGTTTTTACTATATTTTTGATCAAATAAATGCAGCATTGGTAAGAAGAGACATAAAAAAAAAAAAAACACATTAAGCAATCTCACAGACCCCAAACCGAACACAATAATAAAATTAAATAAAGCCAAGTAAAATAAAACTAAACAAAATAAAATTACATGTCATATTGAAATTTAGTGGCATGCAAAATTAAAATAGAAAATGTAATAAAACTAAGCAAAATAAAATGTAAAAAAAATTGCTGAAATTCAGGGGTATATAAGAACAAAAAAAATTATAAAACTAATTAAAATAAAGTAAAATAAAATGAAATTAAAATCAAATCAAATAATATATTAAAATTCAGTGATATGCAAAAAATTAAAATATAATAAAATATAAAATGAAATAAAACTAAAAGTAAAATAAAGTAAAAAATGTAATGTAAAATTATATTTTTTTAAAAACGAAATGAAACAAAATGTTATTTTCTGAACTGTGTTCAGCTATACTAATAAATGTAGACGTTGAGGCTCAGACAGTCCCTGCAGACCATCCCAGTATGACCAATATAAAAAAAACATTAAGAAATCTCACAGACCCCAAACCAAACACAATAAAATGAAATAAAGCCAAGTCAAATAAAACTAAACAAAATAAAATAAAATTTTATATAGAAATTTAGTGGTATGCTAAATTAAAAATATTAATTAAAATATAAAATGTAATAAAACTAAGTTAAATAAATAAAAAAAGGGGTATATAAAAACAAAGAAAATATAAAATTAAATAAACCTAAATAAAATAAAGTAGAATAAAATTTAAAAAAAAAAAAATATTGAAATTCAGTGATATGCAAAAATTAAAATATAATAGTGTAAAATGAAATAAAAGTAAAATAAAGTAAAAAATGTAAAGTAAAATGAAATAATAATAAAAAAAACTAAATGAAACAAAATGTTATCTTCTGAACTGTGTTCAGCTATACTAATAAATGTAGACGTTGAGGCTCAGACAGTCCCTGCAGACCATCCCAGTATGACCAATATAATCAGAGAAGCCCCGAGAGACGCTCTACAGCACTCCACATCATATTTCCATACAGCAGTGTGTTATTGAGAGTGAGCGATTGATTCTCCTCCAGCAGGTTTGTTTCAGTCGTAACTATTAAACTCTGTCTTTGAATGTTTGATACGACAATTGAGCTCCAGGATTGATTCCTCTGTGACTCAGAGACAGCGTTGTGTTCCTCGAGCGTCCGACCGCGATGGGATTCTCAAACGGGTCGATATCAGACCGAGAGCTGCAGCCACAACGTAAAACCAGGTCCTGGTGATGTGTGAGAGTGTATGTGTGTGAGAGAGAGAGTGTGTGTGTGTGTGTGTGTCTGTGTCTCTGTGTGTGTGTGTCTGTGTGTGTGTGTGTCTCTGTGTGTGTCTGTGTCTCTGTGTGTCTCTGTGTCTCTGTGTGTGTGTGTCTGTGTCTGTGTGTGTCTGTCTGTGTGTGTGTGTGTGTGTGTGTGTGTGTGTGTGTGTGTGTGTGTGTGTCTGTGTCTGTGTCTCTGTGTGTGTGTGTGTCTCTGTCTGTGTGTGTGTGTCTGTGTGTGTGTGTGTTTCTCTCTCCTCTGTTGGTTTGAGTGATTAATCACACACGGCTCTCATCTTCACCGCTGATCTTCTGCTGTCATTCATCTTCAGCACATCTGGAGAAACATCTGTATATATGAGGTACTGTATACGATCATAACTCTCTCTCCTGTTCATTCTGATGAGCGTTTTCATTACAACAGCACGTCATTCCGATAATTAAATTACTGTAATGAAGACAGATCATGATTCTTATTGTCCCTTTAGTATAGTTTAAAATGTAAATCCAAAACACTGCGGATGAGCATCTGAGCGCTGGAGGAGGATGATGATCATCTCTGTGATGATGAAGATTCATGAGGCCGCTGATGTACAGCTCCATGGTTATTTATTTATTTTTATTATTAACAAGACAAACAACATCACTTTCAGAGTCACACCGACACCATCTGAATCAGAAAAGCTTTATTAGGCCACAATGATAATCAACTGATGCCTTTCAAAGCAACAGTAGTCTTCAGTGTTATAGTATTATTGAGATGTTAGTTTTTATCAGTGTTTGAATTTCTATATATATATTTTCCATTTTAAATTTAGTTGTATTTTAGTAATTTAGTAATGTTTGTTTTCTGTCTTTTTGATGTTTGTTTGTTTTTTTAACTTCAACTAAGTTCAACTAAATTGAGAAAATGAAAAATGTTGCCATGCAAACCATAACATTTTTTTTACTAGAAATAAAATAAATGTTTAAATGTTACCTAATATATATTTATTTATTTATTTATTTACTATTTATTTCAAGGCATTTCTCTTTTCAGTTAGCTGAAAATATAACTTTACAAGTCAAAACAAAAAAAATATTATATTATAAAAAATATTATCAAAGAAATATAATAAAACTATAACAACAAAGTAAATTAAAAATAATGAAGTAAAGAAAATAATGAATACAATACAGAAATGAAATAAAAAACAATAAATAATAAAAATGACAAATGTCAACAAAGTTTTAAAACTTGAACTAAAAATAAAGTAGAAACAAAATATGCTGTGTATTCATAAAAATCTAAACTAACAAAAACTCTAAATTAATATTATATGAATTGAAGAAATACTATAAAAATGTAAAAAAAAACTAACAAAATTACTTTTCAAAATTATAAAAAACTATTTTACAAAAATTCTAATTGTGAACAGAAAAAAAGACATATATATATACATAAATCTTCTTTTGTTTTCAGAACAAATGCATACCTGTGATGCCCTACAGTGCTGTCTATTGTAGGCGACTCACTAGGTTTTATAGTTTCATCTGGGTTTGTTTTTGATTTATGCTGCATGAGAACTCGATTACAGAAGTAATGACAGTCATATGTTATTCTGTGTGTGTGTGTGTGTGTGAGTGTGTGTGTGTGATATGAAAACTGAACATCTCAGTACATGGAGAGTGATTTGCAGTGCCGTATACAGTACTGAAACAGCTCATGAAATATTAATACAGTGACAGATTCAAAGTGTGTTCACAAGCAGCGTGAAGGAGGAAAGACGAGACCCAATACAGTACCAAAACCATTTATCAGACTAAATGTCATGCAAATCAAACTTTGACATTTGCTAATTAATGTGAACAGCAACATGCAAAAATATCAAGATGACAATTTGAAGGCTTTGGTTTGTAAATGTCTTATGAATTTCAATGCTTCAATCATCAAACAAAACCAGGTTTATCGGTGCTGTCAGTGCAGCTGTATTTAATGTCATCGAGGGTGTATTTTCATAGTGTTGTTGATGTTTTTAAGGATGAGGGCATCACACAACCTGTCCGTGTTTCATCCCTCTGACCTTGACATCAGCAACAAAAGATACCGCAAGAGATTTTGTAAATATGCATCAGTTTAAAGGTTTTTGCATTTTATTATTTGAATATAACATTATTCGTTACATGCAAAAGTTGATAAGTCTTTATATCAAAAATATGCATAAGTCTTTATATTATAAATATCCATGAGTATAATTTTTTTTTGCATTTTATTTATACGTTACATTATTTATTACATGCAAAAGTTGATAAGTCTTTATATCAAAAATATGCATATAAGTCTTTATAGTATAAATATGCATGAGTATATATTTTTTTGCATTTTATAATTTGAACGTTACATTATTTATTACATGCAAAAGTTGACAAGTCTTTATCATAAACATGCACTAGTATCGGGTTTTGCGTTTTATTAGTTGCATGTAACGTGATTTGTTATATGCAAAATTTGAATAAGACTGACTATCATATACAGTATATATATGCATGAGTATAAATGTTTTGCATTTTATAATTTGCATGTTACATTATTTGTTACATGCAAAAGTTGATATGCATATTTACAATATACTGTAAAAACAGTATAAATGGTTTTGCATGTTATTATTTGTATGTAACATTATTTGTTACATGCAAATTTTAAATAAGACTGACAATTGTATATATATGCATGAGTATAAGGTTTTTGCATTTTATTTTTTGCACATAACATTTATTACATGCAAACATTGATAAGTCTTTATATCATAAATATGCACTAGTATAAAGGGTTTTGCATTTTATTTTTTTGCATATAACATCATTTGTTACATGCAAAAGTTGAATAAGACTTTTACTAACATATAAATGCACGAGTATAAGGTTTTTGCATTTTATTAATTGCATGTAACTTAAAATTTTCCTGCTGCCCAGAAACAGACCTTAGAGCATCAGAAACACTGAAGCAAGTAGTTTGAACCCTCTCTCTCTCTCTGACTCAACACAACTGTATAAGCACTCCAGCGGCCAATTAATCATCCTGAAGGTGTGTGTTTCTGATTCCTCAGCCTGATAAATCAAAATGAGTTCTGTAAGTGCTGCACTCTATATAAACATGTAAATTACACTTTGAATTAATCACCTTCTGCAAACTATCATCTCACTCACGGTCTCTCTTTATTCAGGTCTGAGAGACGGTGGAGTGTCTGGAATTGGCTGTAATTTATCATCGTCCTGTGAGAGTGTATCATCCCAGCGGGTGAGTGTTTTATTCAGTGTGGTCTGGAGGAAGAGTCACAGCACGGGGTAAAGAGGACAGAGCCACTGATTCTGCCATCATGATGCAGATACAGACTCCCATCAGCCCTCGGAGTTACCTCCGCTGAGCACCTCACATATATACGGTATGGAAGCTTATTTCCACCATGGAGAGAAAATTAAAAAGCGACTTTTATCTCAGAGTTCAGGCTTTTTTCTCTCAGTTCTGAGAAAACAAGTGAAAATTGTGAGACATTAATCCAGAGTTGTGAGATATTAACTCAGAATTGCAAGAAATGGTCAGAATTGCAAGATGTTAACTTGCAATTGAGAGTTTATAACTTAAAATATAAACTCGCAATTTCACGAAATTTATCCAAATTGTGAGATTAAAAAGTTGCAATTAACTTTTTTTTTTTTTAACAATTGTTAGATGCAATTCTGAGATAAGTCAAAATTGTGAGATAAAAAGCAATTACCTTTTTAAAAAAAAAAAAAAATCCCAAAAAAAGTATAAAATTAGAATTAGAAACATTTTTTATTATTATTTTTAATATTTTATTTATAACAAAAATTTGCAAAATGTAAACTTAGAATTCCTAAATATATTTTTTAAGTCAAAATTGTAAGACATAAATTCAGAATTCAGAGAAAATAGGTGAAAATTGCAAGATATGAACTCGCTATTCTAATAAGAAAAATCTAAATTGCAAGATAGAAACTCATAATTGCAAGATTTTAACTTGCATTTGAGTTTATTACTTAAAATTGTGAGATATATATATATACTCACAACTGCAAGAACAAAATCCAATTTGTGAGATTAAATAGTTGTAATGCTATTATTAATTTTTTCCCAACAGAATTGCAGGATGTACAATTCTGAGGGAAAAAGTCAATAATGTTAGATAAAAACTTGCAATTAGCTTAAAAAAGAAAAGATAATGCAGTAATACGATATATAAACTCCAATTTTAAGAAATGTCTGAATTGTAAGATTTAACCTCAGAATTCTGAGAATAAAAGTCAATTTTATTTTTTTTTATATATATTTTTATTCTGTGGTGAAAATAATCTTCCATATGTGTAAATCACACCCTTCAGCATAAGACACATTCTGAAAGGAGTATTTAATGCATGTTTGAGAAGTATTAATATCGTAAATATTTCATGACCTTTGCATGTTTTTAAAGCATAAAATGCATTCATTTCATTTCATTTCACCTGAATCACAAGACCAGAAACATTTAAGAAAGTAAGATTTTAATTTCATGTTGATGCAACAGAAGGATCTTACATGGACGGCGGATGCTTTTGAAAAAGGTTTACTGAAATACACACATTTTGATTCACAACATGCAAGCAGAACATATAACAGTGAATCTCGAAGGGAGTTCATCGTGACAGAAAAACAGAAACAAATCGCTGACAGAGACTCGGATCATGCTCGAGTGAATCTAGAAGAAATAACACAAGATATTGTGCTTTGAGTGTAAGACTGAGACTCAATAAACCTCAGTGACCCTCTTATATCTGATCCATGACACTAAACCCAATTACAAATCACATTATCATCATTCTGTCTTCTCAAGATAACACTCACGTCAAGATGACCTCAAGAAAGTAAGGCATAATAATGTCTGGCTTCCGTATGTTTGGAAACCTCATTATTTTTGCAATTCCATTCGGTGCCTCTTTCAATGATCATCTGAATTAATGTAAAGCCCTGATTGAACGCTACATTTAATGTTATTGCTCTTTCTTATGCAGGTATGTGTGTATGCAGGTATTAATATTGGATTTGAAGTCTCAAAGTAAACAGTTGTGTTTAAATGTAAATTCAAAGTCAGAATTGTGAAGGAAACTCTTTTTGTTGTTGGACTGATGGACAAACTCACGCTAACCTTAGAGAATCGATCTCTGTGATATAGACGCCTCGTTCAGACGTTTGATGGATGGTATCAGAACTATCTGTGTGACGAGAGCGTGGTGTGTTCGAGTGTCCTATTTCTGAACGGGTTCAGTGCTTTCGTCAGTCAGCGGAGAGTCAATGCTGCAGTAATTAAAGAAACGATCAATATTCATCAGAAAATGTACAGAAATGCTGCATGTTACTCCACTTCAGCGTACATTCTACATACAGCCCAGTTCACTCATAATAATTATGTATGATAATTATTTTCATTAAATCTGTGCGATTTACTCTAGTTTGGGGTCAGTAAGAGTTTTAATGTTTTTGAAAGAAGTCTCTTCTGCTCAGCAAGACTGCATCAATTTGATCAAAAATACAGTAAAAATTGTGAAATATTTTTACAATTTAAAATAACTGTTTTCTATGTGAATATGTGTTAAACTGTAATTTATTTCTGTGATCAAAGCTGTATTTTCAGCATCATTACTCCAGTCTTCAGTGTCACATGATCTTCAGAAATCATAATAATATGCTGATTTGCTGCTTAAGAAACATTTCTGATTATTATCAATGTTAAAAATAGTTGTGCTGCACGATATTTTTGTGAAAATGGTGATACATTTTATTTTTCAGAATAGAAAGTTCAAAAGAAGAGAATTTATTTGAAATGGAAATCTTTTGTAACATTTTTTGTTTTTACTGTCACTTTTCATTAATTTAATGCGTCCTTGCTAAATAAAATATATATATTTTAAAGTGCAAACAGAGTTGAACTAAAACAGACCTAAGGTCATTGCACACCGAGTCCGAAATTTTCGCACGTTAAAAAATAAATACCTCACGTTGTCAATCACGTTTACACACTGCCTCCGAAACTTTCATCCGTCATAAAAAAAATCGGATTTTTCGCATCCGTAGCATGCATTTTGATAGGAAAGTATGGCGAATATTAAAAAAACGGAAAAACGCATGTGAAAATTTCGGACTCAGTGTGCAATGAACGTTAGTCAGATAATCTGCCTGAACTCAAATCTGAATCAGTAGATTGTATCATAAGTCTTTCATAAAGGAATAAAATAACATTCAGCTGTCGAGAAAGCTGCATCCTCAGAGCTTCTGTACTCGTGTGTGTGTGTTTCTCTGGCTGGTCAGGAGCTCTTCTCTCAGATCAAAGCATACAGTAAACATAATGCATCAGATACAGTGAAATATGCCAGTGAATCTCAGGCTAAAGATAACAGTGCAGGAAATTCGGGATGTTGTGGATCCTTATATAACTGTTGGCAGAATCTCTGAGTTTGGCCGCCAGCGGTTGGTGATTTGTTGCCAAAACTGAAGGGCACTTGTACTTTTTGTTTGTTTGTCTGTTTGCATGTTGAGTTTTTCCCTTCATTTTGAAAATCCACATGTTTTCCTGTGTTAAGTGCCTGACTGATTTGCATTCAGGCTGATTTCTTTAATATCTGTGCAAATGTTGCAGTGAAATAGCCTCTAAAAGTTCAGTGTGAGTAACTGATGATCAACATTCAACAGTCAGGAGACATTTATGCAGTGCTGGGGAGTAACTAAATATAAAGCAACATTAAATGCATTTTTCAGCTGTCAAAAAATGCAGTATATTAGACTGCATAGGTTTACTGCATTTAAACATTTGTGTTCATATCATTCTTCCTATGAATTCTTTGCAGTTCTTTGGGGTTCCACGTAAATATCATGGTAATATTACAGTATGCCAATATATATGATGGTACTAAACCATCACTGTACCATGGTATTGCCATAGTACTTTTAGAGCAAGGATAGAATTACACATTATTTGAAGCCTTATTATAATGCATTATAAAATTATAACATTTTATATAGTATAAAAGTTATATTTTTATTCCATGGTCGAAACTGCAAAATGTACATTCAGAGAAAAAAGTCAAAATTGTGAGATATAAAGTCACAATTACCTTTTTTATATTTGCTTTACAAAATGCATGATAAAAATATTTTAATGCATTATTAATTATGCTTTGTAATGCAACTTGTAATGCATTATATGATGTACTTAATAACCGGAACCACAGTAATATATTATAATACTTATCTATTCACTAGTATAATGCACTAAAACACATCCCAAACAACCAGTTTCAGATGTAACAAGTAAATTTACAAATATAATGCAATTTAACTTTGGTTACAATTATTTATGAAAATATATAATGCTTACAACATGCATTACGAACACCTATATAATGCATTATACAAAGGCCTCCAGTAAAATGTTATCATATTAACTTTATAATTTTATTGCAATTTTTTTACTTTTTGCATCCACATTTGTGAAACTGTTGCTAAATAAAAAAATAAAAAAAAAATTATATTTTAAAAGATATCGCCACTTAGCTGTCTTTTTGCTTTTGTAGTGAACTACTTTTTAAGAAGGTAGTTTGCAGTTTTATAGTTTCGTCCCCAACACTGCATGTTTCAGTGTTGTTCTGTAACTTTAACAGAGTCTGTCTGTGGTACACAAGCTGCAGAATTTAATGCTGGATGAAAGCCATTTAGACTAAAGTTTGGATGCCAGCATTCAAAAGAAAAAATGCATTCAGCCAGAGAACACGAGTGACAGATGTTGGTGCATATCTTCACATCGGACATACTTTGTTCTCAGGAATGGGAATTTTGGCCAATGAGCTGCGTTCACTGGGATGCTCTTCTGTTTTAGGTGGGATGGTTCCAGCCGCGGGGATGCGTGCGGCGATGGCAGACATCTCCCCTGTGTTGCTCTCATTGGTCATGCCTGCACGCTCGGTGGTCTGGTTGATGTTCCCCTCGATGACGGTGACGTCACTGCAGCTCAAGAGCTGAACCACACACTTTCTGAACTGAGATCACAGGGAAGAGAAATGCAATGGATTATTCTCCATTGAACACTTCAACTCTGCTCTGAGCTACAAAAACATCCTTGAAATTAATTTGACCTGCACTGAACATCACCAAAAATTCATAAACTCAAGATTAGGGTTCAACATGGCTAAAGTTGTAAGTAATTTCCTTAAGGAAATGTGATTTTGGTCCCAAAGTGTATTACAACAAATTGTGAGGCAAGATACCACAGGTGAATAGGGTAAATGTTAACTAATAGATATCATAATACATTGTCTATTTGATTAATCAAAGTACATTCAAAAAGACATTCTTAATGATTTTGTTGACAAATGAGAGTTAAAGGTTTTTACGGAGGGGGTTTGGGATTTTGCTCCACAAATCAGAAAATACCATCAACAGACAGAAAAAATACATTTTAACCATGTTTTTAGAGATACAATGTTGAGTGAATGTTATATCAACAAACTTTTAAAGATAGGGAATGGAATTGAAATCTACAGTCACAAATAGATTGATTTAGGAATACATTTTTTTATAATGTTACATAAACCAGACATGTCATGAACAAATCCCTCTATAAAAACCTTCAAAATATAAACAGGAATAAAACTGTAAGTTTTGGTGTATTTAAGAATTACTGGAATGGAGAAACAAACTCTTTTTGAGAAAATGGAGATGATGTAGAGTAGAATTGAAATCTACAGACGCAAATAAATAAAGTGCAATAATAAAACCAGGCAACTGATAAATGAACAAACCCTTCAGTAAAAACCTTCAGAACATAGATAGGAATAAAACTGCTAGGTTTGGTGTATGTAAGTGTTACTGAAGTGCAGAAAAATCTCACAGCCTTTAGAAATATTTGTATTGTATTTGAAATCTGCAGTCGCAATTAGGTAAAGTTTTTAGTAATGGTACATAAATCAGGCAAATGTTACAAACAAATCCCTCTATAAAAATATTCAGAATATAGATAGGAATAAAACTGTAAATTTTGGTGTATGTAAGTGCTGCTGAAGTGGAGAAAAAACTCATTTTGAGAAAACGCCTTTAAATATATGTATTGTAATTGAAAGTCGCAAATAGATAAAGTGCAATAAATAAAATCAAGCGAATGTTATATGAACAATCCCCTCTATAAAAACATTCAGAATATATATGGGAATAAAACTGTAAAGTTTGGTGTATGTAAGTGCTGCTGAAGTGGAGAAAAAAACTCATTTTGAGAAAACGCCTTTAAATATATGTATTGTAATTGAAAGTCGCAAATATATAAAGTGCAATAAATAAAATCAAGCGAATGTTATATGAACAATCCCCTCTATAAAAGTATTCAGAATATAGATAGCAATAAAACTGTAAATTTTGGTGTATGTAAGTGCTGCTGAAGTGGAGAAAAACTCATTTTGAAGAAACGCCTTTAAATATATGTATTGTAATTGAAAGTCGCAAATAGATAAAGTGCAATAAATAAAATCAAGCGAATGTTATATGAACAATCCCCTCTATAAAAACATTCAGAATATAGATGGGAATAAAACTGTAAAGTTTGGTGTATGTAAGTGCTGCTGAAGTGGAGAAAAAAATCATTTTGAGAAAACGCCTTTAAATATATGTATTGTAATTGAAAATCGCAAATAGATAAAGTGCAATAAATAAAATCAAGCACGTTATATGAACAATCCCCTCTATAAATACATTCAGAATATAGATAGGAATAAAACTGTAAAGTTTGGTGTATGTAAGTGTTACTGAAGTGGAGAAAAAAACTCATGCCTTTAAAGATACTGGATTTAAATTCCACAGAAGCAATTAGATAAAGTGCAATAAAAAAATGTAAACGTACATTTAAGATGCTTTAGATATTTTCTTTTGCATCATACTGAAAGACAAATTATAAACAAATAACCCTTGATCTCAAAGTCAACCAGTGCATGAAAAAAGAATGCTTTTGTCAGTAGTGTCTCACCTTAAATAACCGAATACTGAGGATTACGTCCAAATGCTCAGAGTAAAGTTAAGTGGTTTTTACTAATGCAATCAGGCTACTAAACCAGCAGTCAAATCAAGTCATCAATTGATGTGGTGCTTCTGCAGCTGACGGCTGCGGTACAATTAGTCAATCGTGATGAGGTCATAATTGCAAAGTGATCATTAATTGTTTCCACACTAGCCTGCGGTTCACATCGTCCTTCTCATTCTTTATTAGTCACTGTCATTAAACTACAGACTCCGATAGACACTAATTACTTTGTGTCCTAAAGTCACTTTAAAAACCTGTCTGTGTCTCTGCACTTCTGAGGATGAAGCTTCACAGTTATGTGTTTGTTTAGAACAGATCATGCAAATATAAGGGTTTTCAAACATATCTTGGCTGTAGGTTTAAAATAATTTATTATGCAATTCACTAAAAGTGACAAGTTATTATATACAGTAGTTAAATAACAGTTTTTCTACTTCAAAAATGTGTTCAATTCAATGTGTTGCTTGCCATTTCTTTGTGATTATTTGTGAATTTACTAGCAATTTCAGAGTGAAAATAGTTTCAAAGTAAATCCTAAACCAATTTTTTTTTTCAGTGTACACTTAACTCGGCTTTGAAACCATTTTTACTCAGAAACTGATTGTAAAGTTTACAAATAAGTACAAAGAAACAGCAAGAAACACATTGAAATAAACATACTTAAATAATAATCATAACAAATAATAAATAGTAATCACAAAATGTACTTAAATAATCATTGGGTTATTTACAATTTTAAAAAAATACAGTGTATTAATTTCCCCAGCAGTAATTAGTAAAACAGCAAGGCACTAAATCCTACAAATTTTATTACTTATTGCTTTTCAGTCTAATTTCCCAGTGCAAACCAGTGGGATCAGCACTAAATTTGTAGGTATTTCTGTGTTATTACAGAATTAATGAGATACAATTATAGTTTTTAATTAATATTTTGCATAATTTTTATTTTATTTACAATTATTTTAGTAATTCAATTTTAGTAATTTTGTTGTTTTTGTCATTTTTAGTATTTTTGTTTATATATACACTGCCGCTCAAAAGTTTGGGATCAGTAAGATTTTTTGTTTTTTAAGGGAGTCTCTTCTGCTCATCAAGGCTGTATATTGAATAATTTCTAAAAAAAAAAAAAAAAAAGAAGAAAGAAAATGTACTGACCCCAAACTTTTGAATAGCATTGTATATTGTAACACAAAATTTATTTTTTAAATAAATGCTGTTCTTTTTAACTTTTTATTAATCAGAGAATCCTAAAAAAAATATCACAGGTCCCAAAAAATATGAAGCAGCACAACGGTTTACAACATGGATTATAAATCAGAATATTAGAATTTTAAAGTATATTAAAATAGAAAACTTATTTTAAATTGCAATAATATTTCACAAAATAAGTATTTTCTGTATTTTTGATAAAATAGATACAGCCTTGATGAGCAGAAGAAACTTCTTTAGAAAACATTAAAAATCTTACTGATCCCAAACTTTTGAGCGGCAGTGTGTATATATATATATATAAAATAGCAAATATTTTATTTATAGTTTCTCATTTTAATTTAGTTTAAAATTAAAATGAGAAACTAAATTAAAATGAGAAACTATAAATAAAATATTTTAATTTAGTTTAAAAGTAAACCTGACATAACATTAATACACACATAAATGCTGTGGGGTTTTTTTTGTTTGTTTTTTTTACACAAATGCTGGGTTCAGCCTGTTGGGTCATGTTACTGGGTCATTTTTAATGCTGGGTTATTATTATTTTTAAATTCGGCTCAGAGAATTAGCACAATTTCGGTAAAAAAGCATTTACAGAGAACGGTTGAATACACTTAAATTACATTTTTTTTTTTTTATTTATTATTTCTCAAATGCTTGTTAAACTAGTATAAATGTATGTAATATTGTAAACTATGCTGTATTCACTCAAATAAATTCAATTTGTCTTGTATTTTGTCAATTCTATTCTTGCTTAATAATAAATGTTCATCTTTTGATTATTGCTTTTGCCTCTATAGTAATTCTGTGAGTGATTTTTAATTTCCAGCACATTTTAAGCCAGCAATATAATAATTGTTAAAGAATAGTTGCCTTAAATAAGACAACCCAGCATGTTGGGTAAAAACATTAAAATAACCAAAATCCCAAGTTGGGTTGTTTCTAACCCAGCATTTTTTTGTGTATATATACTATTATACTATAAAACTGAAATAGTATTTTCTTGTAAAACCCTCTTTAGTATCTTTGTTTCATTTGCAACTTCGAGTTGTAATTTTTTCAGTGTAATATTGAATTCTCAAAAATATCTGTTTTTATTTTTCACCTTTTTTCTTTTTTAAACCGTTTAAGTGCATCAAACTAATGCCTCCAGCAAATCCATCTGACCATTGACAACGTTATTTAGTCTGAGATGCCCAGGTGAAAAACAAGTGCACTTCCATAATGTACTTAAAGTACTCTATTTTCGCCACTAATTTTGTACTTAATGGCCTGGTTTCACAGACAGGGCTTAGACTAAGCCAGGATTAGGCCATAGATCAATTAAGACATTTAAGTAATTTTAAAAAAGTGCCTTAGAAAAAAATATTACTGGTGTCCATCTTGAGACAAAACAAAGACACTGATATATTTTAAGATCAGTCAGTGCAAGTTGCTTTCAGTTGAAACAGCTTTGACTTACATTTTAGTCTGGGACTAGGTTTAAGCCTTGTCTGTGAAACCAGGGGTTCATACTAAAAATGATTCTTTAGTACTTCGTAAGATAAACTTAAGATCATCTAAGTGCACTCAACTGCGCTATTTTGAGACACCATGAATATGAACTAAAATGGCTTTTAACATACTATCTTTGTATTTAAAATTATTTAGTCACGGCACCCTGGGGCGTCTACACTGTGGCTGTCGGAGGTCCCGCCTTCGGGCTCTCCTCTGCCCTTTTCTGGGTGGAGGCCGCGGTTGTCCCTGCGGTGGTTCTCCTGGGGGTCCCGTGCTCTGGGGGGCCCCCGGATGTTTGGGGCCCGGGTCTTTTCCATGCCTGCTTCATGCCTTGTGGGATGGCACTGTTGTTCCCCACACACACTATTAAACATTTACATGGAGGAACCTTATGAACACAAGCGCGCTCACACACACAGGTGTACACTCAAGCATTCACATTGGTGTAAAAACAGGTGCTCACAGACACACATTGTCTTGATCTGCTGTTGCTTCAAAACTTATTTTGTAATATTAGTTATGTGTGCTGCTCAATAACATTTAACATTTAGAATTTATTGTGATTCATACAGATGTTGGTTGTTGCTGCAGTCTCTCTGATGTTGTGTCTTTTGTTGTTTTCTTCTGTTTTCTCTTTTTGTCAGCAGGTATCGAAGCAAATTGTCTGGTTTTGTTTTTTTTGTTTGTTTTATTTATTTTTTTTCTTTCTTCTCTCTCTTGTTTTCTCTGTCCCCTGGTCTTGTCTGTCATAGTGTGGTTAAATAAAAGGGTATATAAAATAAAATTAATTAATTAAAAATAAAATAAATAAATAAAATAAATAAATAAATATAAAAAAAAAAAAAAAAAAAAAAAGGCTGTGAATGATGATAGCATAGCCACACATACATCATGTGTTATCTGTGTTACTGACAGGCCGGAATAAAAAAAAAAAAAACAAAAAAAAAACAAAAAAAAAAAATTATTTAGTCAGCACTTGTAGTACACTTGAGCCCATCTTTCATACACTAGTACACTCAAGTGTACTACAAGTGGTAGATAAATACATTTTTTAAATACAAAGATAGTATGTTAAAAGCCATTTTAGTTTATATTCATGGTGTCTCAGAATAGCACAGTTGAGTGCTATTGAACCGCTTAAACGGTTTAAAAAATAAAAAAGGTGAAAAATAAAAACAGATATTTTTGAGAATTCAATATTACACTGAAAAAAATGATATTTTTTGAAGTTGTAAATGAAACAAAGATACTAAAGAGGGTTTTACAAGAAAATACTATTTCAGTTTTATAGTATAAAAAGGATAATTTTTAGTATATCAAGTACAAAATTAGTGCGCGAAAATAGAGCACTTTATGGAAGTGCACTTGTTTTTCACCTGGGTGACCATCATTGTGACAAAGCTCACAAACAAACAAGCATTTCATGTTGCTGTTCATGTATTTTTGCAGGTTTGTATTCCTGCCGAGTGTGGACAGAATCCAGATGTCAGTGTTTGAATGAAGGAAACCAGCAGCTAAACTGACAGCTCCAGCTCAGCGGGATGATGGAAAGACACGGCACTGCCAAACACTGTTTACGTCCAATAACCTCCACAGCTGCTCAATAATTCAGCATCTTCTCCTTTGGAGTGCACCAGGTTTGATCCAGGCCACAGGTATTTATTTAATGTTTATTTTAGTAATGCATGTCAGATATGTCAGCTCTGGTGAAGCGATATCATCCCACCATGACAGCTTCGGGATTTTTATAAATCCAGTGTCCTGTGCTCTTCTCAAACCCAGTATAGCAACCTAAATCCAAAATGGCTTGCATAAAGACTTATTTCTGTCAGTCGAAACCTTCAAGTTCCTTCAGCTACAGTAACCTATTTACCAGCGGGGATTTTAACTGGGACGCAGGAAACTCTCTCACCTCACCTCGAGATCTTCATGCAGTATTATGCTTATCAAAATCAAAAGTACAAGCATCGCCACAAAACCATTGAGAGAAGCAAGTTACAAACTGTGTTTGAGTTTGGCCTTTCTACTATATATCTTCTACTTTCTACTCTAATTATAATTAGTTGATGTTATATTGAATATTTTTAAGAAACGCTGGCAGTTCAAAGCAGTTAAGGTTAACTAAGTAAGTCCTATTCCACCACTGACTTAAAAAATAAAAAAGGCAATTGGTTTAAAAAAAAATATATATATTATTTTTTTAATCTTCAGACTTTGTTTCTCATAAATCAGACTTTGTTTCCAGCTATTTAATAAAATAAAATAAAATTTAATAAAAAAAATTGATTAAATTAAAAAAAAATTGGTAATGGTGACTTTTTATCTTATAATTCGGACATTGTTTCTCGCAAATAATTGCAAACTCATAATTCAGACAATTTACAATGCTGTTTTTTTTTTGTTTTTTGTTTTTTGTAACTTCTACTTTTTATCTTAAAATTCAGAGATTTTTTCTCGCAATTTTCAGTTTACATTTCATAATTCTAACTTTTTTCAGAATTGTGAGTTTGTATCTTTTTATATTCAGTTTTTATGCTTTTTTTTGTTTTTGTTTTGTTTTTTTTTGCGGACTAAATCTCACAATTCTGAATTTATATCTTACAAATCTGACTTTTTTCTCAGAATTGTGACTTCATATCTCACAGTGCTTGGCTTATATTTTTTTTGTTTTGTTTTTTTACATTTTTTTTCTGAATTTACATCTTGCAATTCAATGAGAGAAAAAAGTCCAAAGATATAAACTCAGTAATTCTGAGAAGAAAGTCAAAGTACAAAATATAAACTCAGAATTCTGACTTTTATGCAGTTCTGGGTTTATATCTCACAGTGCTGAGAAAAATAGAATTGTGAGATGTAAATTCAGAATTGCGAAAAAAAAAAAAAATCTGAATTGTGATGTAAAAAGTTGCAATTACCTTGCAATTATTTTTTTATCCTGTTGTGGAAACAAGCTTCCATAAGAAACACTTATAAAAATGCATGAAAGGTTTGTCAAACACTGATGTAATATCACTGTCATCAACATTAAAGTCAACATTAAATTAAGATGTTTTAAGCACCTTTACCCACTGTTTGACTTTCAAAGGCAGTAGAGTTGTATTTCCATTGGGTTTATGTTCAGTAGATTGATCAAAAGATCAAGTTTAATTCTTCAGACATTTGAACTGCTTTAGACACGTCTATTTATAGAGCATTTAATAATAAAAACAGTAAGAGAGAGCTAGCTTCACGCTGCATTTTACTGCTCATTTATTGATGATCCATGCATTATTTAAGATGAAGCTGACGAGTAACAACACCAATCAAAGAGTGAGTTTATCAGAAGATTTAAACAGTTTGAATACGTGTCATTTAGATGATAATTTCATCCAAAGTGACTCTTAGTACACTACCCAGCTAACAGGGAATGTCCCCAAAAAATTCACGTGTTCATGTTAGGATCAAACGTTCTTAAAGTAATGTTTATAAAACATAAGTAACATTTGATATATATTCTTAATGTTGAGAGAAAATTTCAAAAGACCAACATTCTCTGAAGTTCCTCATGATGTTATTTGTGCTTTATGAACATTCTAAAAAATGTTTTTGTATCCTTTAAATAATGTTTTAATCACAACAATAGAACTAC
Source organism: Aspiorhynchus laticeps (assembly GCA_023376895.1). Lineage (NCBI taxonomy): Eukaryota > Metazoa > Chordata > Actinopteri > Cypriniformes > Cyprinidae > Aspiorhynchus > Aspiorhynchus laticeps. The sequence goes on from JALXFT010003816.1 coordinate 111,607, forward strand.
ATTTTGAGTGAAAAAATTAATACAACGTTGAAAAACATTTTGGTAAATGTTAATGCCATTATAACCATGACAAGGAAACTGCACAATGTTTTAGAAACATTTGAAAACAACATTTTTATAACCTAAATTTGAATAAGTGTTGGTCAAATGACTAATGGGTAATATTATAGCCTGACATATGAAATAATAATCAGATAAATCAAATTTTTTTTAAATAGAACATTTTATTAAACCTTTAAACAAAATATTTTAAACAACCTAACAAAATGATTGCATTTTCTTTCTTTTTTTTTTGGACTATCATATTTGCCCGATCAGGATTTTATGGCTCATATAGTCTGATAAAGTGAGAAAATGAAGACTCAAACTGAGAAAAAAACATGAATTTGCTGCAGATTTCTATGATGAAATTCTGATGCTTGTGATGTAAATCAATGCAAACTAACATTCCTCAGAAGATGTGAGATGAAGATCATTCCTCCGCTGAGGAACAGTGAAAGTAAAGCTCCTCAAAAGATCCTGATGATCAGATTTGAGACTAAAACATGATTGATGGAGAATCAAGTAAAGCTGAGCTGCTTCAGTCCAGTAAGTGTTCATCTGGAGATATGACTGCAGTTATTCTGACGCTTACTTGATCAAAATCAGACAAGATTTGACTCTGAAGCAGCAGCTAGACATTTGTACAATTACACTAAAAGAGCTTTTACTGGATAAAAAACTCAGATGACAGAAGGTATGGAGTAAATTGAGTGTGAAACAAGTTTAACAGCAATGTTTGATCATTTAGAGCTTTAGAAATGTGTGCATCGAATATAATCATCATGGGTTTGATTCCCAGGCAATGTTTACACTGTGAATGAAAGCGTCTGACAGATGAATGCATGAATGCAAACGTCACCTGTTTGTTCATGAACACGTAGATGATGGGGTTGTACACGGCTGCGGTTTTGGAGAAGAACGCCGGAACGGCTGCCAGCCGCGGGTCCAGGTGAATGCTGGGAAGGGCCGTGACCACGATGGAGAACGCGGCGTACGGAGTCCAGGCCACCATGAAGGCCATGATCATCACCACCACCATACGAGTCACCTGACGCTCCGGCTTCCTGGCATTACCCAGCCTGCCGTGCGTGTTGGACACCTGCGAACATACACATAAGCTGTGTCCGAAACTGCTCCCTATCCACTATATAGTGCACTATATCGGGTGTTAGCCATTTTGTAGTGCTGTCCGAATTCTGAGTGAACGACTTCATTCCTTACATTCGTTCACTAGTTTTTACCCACAATGCATTCTGATTTCAGGTGTATAACCGATGTATCGCTGAAGCACTATTTCCCACAATCCAATGCGTAGAGGAGAGAGCAGGAGCGAGCGAGTTTGAATGAGAGGTGAATCATATCAATTATGATTTTTTGAATCATAATTCAAAAATTATGATAATTTGGTTGATATTTAAAAATGTTCGTTGGTGGCGTATTCATTCTGATGTCAAATCATCGGTCGCCTGAGGGCGCTCTATGGCTTGTCATCTTATCTGAGTGCAAAAACGCTGCTCGGGAGAGTTTCAAGATACTACAAACAATAAATACATAAAATTATGAACACGTGCTTATGTGAGTTTATTTTTGTTGACGGTATTTTAATAGTATTTAATGATTATATACGCATTACAAAACAAATGAAACCACAAAGCTGATTACAATATAAAAGTCATTTTAAGTGTTATTGCTATTAATATTAGTTTCTAAAATATAAAAGTACATTTTTGCAACAGCCAAGTCTCATGCCACCGTCCGAATCGGTTCATTTCGTTCACTCCTTCTGATATAGTCCACTCAACTGCCGTACACTATATAGGGATTAGTGAACGAGTGAACTAGTGAGCGATTTCAGACACAGCTATAGTATGTGATGACCAGTGGTGTCTGGAGAAGTGGGTATACTCTTAATTTATGCCCTCAATTTGTTTTTAAACGGCCCAATAAAGGATGAACGACCTGTGTTATAAACAGTGGCATGTAAAACTAATCTTACATATTAATTTCACTCCAAACTGTGCCAGTAATATTTGCACACTGTCACTTAACTTCTGCTGCTTGAGTATGGATCATTATGAAAATAATATTATCCACAGAAGAGGTGCAAATAAATATATAAATAGACTGCAGCAACTGATATCTGGTCAGAACCTCTAGTAAACTACATGCTGTTTGGTTTAGTTGTCTGTTCAGAATTGTGATTTCTATTTGAAACAAACAAAAAATCATGATTCTCAATCATTTCAGAAGTGAGGGAGACAGAAATGTCTAATATAATACCTTTTTTGTCTAATTGACAGGTTTTATTATTATTATTATTTATTAATTATTACCTCTTGCTTTTAATTGGCTGAGAAATTAAATACACTGCTGGACAATAACCAATCATTTATAATATTTTTCCTGTATTTTCCTGACAATTTAATGATTTGTTTAGCCTATATACTAAATTTTTTCCCATTTTTATCACAGAATACGGCAGAAGATATACTTTATAGCCTAGTATGTATTACCAAGTGTAATGCTATCAATTAGCACTGCATTATTCAGAATCAGATGTTTTTTATTACCTGGAGATGACTTGAAAAGCACACATATACCTGCGTATACTCTCCACTACACCACTGGTGATGACAAACAACTGCTATCATGCCTAGATTTGATGATGGCAGTGGATGTGGATATAAATAATGTTCTGTAAATAGTATCAGGATTATCACACATGGTAACTTTAGATGGTTTGTCGGTGATCTGAGGTCAGTTTGCAGTTGTAATGACATCAGAAAGCACACTGAGATCGATAGGATTCAGTGAATCACTCGTATAATGAGCCGCTGGACGCTGCTGGCCAAATGGGTGTCCTAAGCAGGATTGTATTGTTGTGCACCCTCCCTTAAATATTATGGAAGTAAAAAGCATCTACTGTAGGGGTCAAAATAGAACTTTAATAAACTATAAAAGTAAATAAATAAATTGTAATTAAATTGTATTATTTGCAAATTACAGTTGTAGCACTAGACAGTTATCTATGGCTATTTTATTAATACAGTTGTCTGATTGATTTTATGGTCTCAAGCATTCAGAAATCACGCAAAAGAAAATTAAGCAGTTTTACTACGAAAACCATGGTTAATTTTTGTAAGGGTTGTGATGTCCACATGTTTTTTGTTGAGGCTGTGTCATCTATAGCAAAAAGGTGGCCAAAAAAGAAAGATTAAGTGGATATTTGAATGAAATGTTTGGTCAATAGTCTATTAAACAAGGATATGATCGTCCTGTAAGTGTAACAGCAGGCCTTTGGCGCCCTTTACAGGCATTTATAACATGTAATGTTGAAAAAAAAAAAAATAGACACCATCACAAAATTAGTAATGGTTTTACTGGTTATAATGGGACTTGTATTGGTTTTACTGGAAACTGTAATGGACCCTGTTGGTCTCTACTGGTAATTGGTCACCTTCTATTGGTGGCTTGTTAAAACCAATAAATAATGGAATATGTCCCAAAACACACTACAGAAAACCTTTTTTTAGTGGTTAAAAGTTGATGGTTTTTAATGGTATTTGTGATTAATTTCTGTGATATTGTTTTTTTCAGCAGGGTTGCCTCATTGTTTTTATATAATGCATTTTAAGTAATTTTAAAGGCTGTTGTTGGCTTAGGTTTGTTTTTATAACGACAAAAAATATCTTAATACTTCTTTGTATATTATTATTTGAGAGAATAAAACTTGGAGAGAATATTAGATGCTTTGGAGGTGGTGAAATTATTACCGACATTAAAAAACGTTATTAACCTCAACACCCAAAGTTTCACAGGATTATGAATGTAGTCTTATCTGAAAGTGAAGCTCGTTTTCATCCTTTTTTTTTGTTTTTGTTGTTGTTTTGTTTTGTTTTCTTGGCGCCGGATTGCTGATGTCTTTTCACGGGCATAGTTGTCTATCAATTATGATCATTTGAATTCAGTGCGTCAATTATTATTATTATTTTTAATTTTTTTGAGCAACTGGGATGGTGCCCCCCTGGGAGTTGGTGCCCTAAGCAAACTGCGTACTCTGCGTATAGAGAGCGGCGGTACTGCGCTGGACTCCAGATGTCGGAGCGACTGACCTTTCTGAGCTTCCGGAGCAGTTTGCAGTAGCAGACGATGATCACACCCAGCGGAAGAATGAAGCAGGTGCTGAAGAACGTGATGATGAAGGTGCGATCGTGGATGTTTCCCGAATACCTGCAGAGGGACAAAATTAATGAGTGCAAAGATCTGACAAAGAGAAGCTTTCTTACTTTTCCAGAAATGTATTATTATTATTATCTGTGATATGTGACCCTGGACCACAAAACCAGTCATAAGTGTCAATTTTTCAAAATTGAGATTTATGCATAATCTGAAAGCTGAATAAATAATCTTTCCATTGATGTATGGTTTGTTATGATAGGACAATATTTGTCTGAGATACAACTATTTGAAAATCTGGAATCTGAGGGTGCAAAAAAATCTAAATATTGAGAAAATCATCTTTAAAGTTGTTCAAATGAAGTTCTTAGCAATGCATATTAATAATCAAAAATTAAGTTTTGATATATTTACGGTAGGAAATTTACAAAATATCTTCATGGAACATGATCTTAATATCCTAATGATTTTTGGCATAAAAGAAAAATCAATAATTTTGACCCATACAATGTATTGTTGTCTATTGCTACAAATATACCTGTGTTACTTATGACTGCTTTTGTGCTCCAGGCTCACATATCAGAACTCCAACAGCCGTTTCACAGTTGTTGTTTTTTTGTATCGACGGGTTATAAAAACATAGTTCTGTTTTTTTTAGCTTGTTTTGTAATCGTCAGTATCACTCCGCTTGCGGTCTTAGCTTGTGTCAAATCCAGCATCATTTTATAAATATTAATGTTTTTGTGTAGTGGTTAAACATGAGATGTAATTCGTTTTGGGTAAATCTAACGGTTGTCTTCGGACTCATTAATGTATTATTTGTTCCTGAGAAGATAGTTTTGGTAAAATCTCATGTTTGTGTAAATTCAGCGCTGCTCGAAAGTTTGTGAACCCTTTAGAGTTTTCGGGAACACTTATTCACTATTAACTACAACTTTTGCCTCAATAAATTCCTAATTTGCTGCCTATTAATAGTTAGTGTGGTAGTTGTTAAGTTTAGGTATTGGGTAGGATTAGGGATGTAGAATAAGGTCATGTAGAATAAGGCATTAATATGTGCTTAATTAGTACTAATAAACGGCTAATATTGTAGTAATATGCATGCTAGTTAAGAAACCCTAAAATAAAGTGTTACCGAATTTTCTATATTTATGCATAAATGTGACCCAAAACATCATCAGATTTTCATATAAGCCCTGAAAATAGACAAAGAGAACCGAATCAAACAAGTGAGAGAAAAATATTTTCTTTGTCATTTATTTATTGAGAAAAATGATCCAGTGTTACATACGTTGCAAAAGTATGTGAACCTTTGCTTTCAGTATCTAGTGTGACCTCCTTTTGCTGCAGTAACTGAAGGTAATGTTTCTTGTAAATGCTGATCAGTCCTGCACAATAACATGTAGTTTTAGCCCATTCCTTAGTGTAGAACCACTTAAACTCTGTTTCCTCTTATGAACTGCTTGCTTAGGTCCTTCCACAACATTTTAATTGGCTTAAGGTCTGGACTTTGACTCAGTCGTTCCAAAACATCAACTTTGTTCTTCTTGAACCATTCTTTGGTAGAATGACTTGTGTGCTTGGGGTTGTTGTCTTGCTGCATGACCCACGTTCTCTGTTCTTAAACAGATGTCCTGACGTTTTCCTATAGAAATTGCTGGTATAATTCAGAATTCATTGTTCCATCAATGATGGCAGGCGGTCCTGGCCAAGATGCAGCAAAACAGGCCCAAACCATGACACTACCACCAGCATGTTTCACAGACGGGAGAAGATTCTTAAGCTGGAATGCAGTGTGATAATTCTGTAGAAACTCAGAATTATGAGATATAATCTCAGAATTATGAGATATAAACTCAGAATTATGAGATATAAACTCAGAATTATGAGATATAAACTCAGAATTATGAGAAACTCAGAAGTGCGAGATATAAATTCAGAATTATGAGATATAAACTCAGAATTGCAAGATATAAACTCAGAATTGTGACATAAATTCATAATTACAGGATGTAAACTCAGAATTACAAAATATAAATTCAGAATTATGAGATATAAACTCAGAATTATGAGATATAAACTCAGAATTATGAGATATAAGAGATATAAACTCAGAAGTATGAGATATAAACTCATAATTATGAGATATAAGAGATATAAACTCAGAATTGCGAGATATAAACTCAGAATTGTGACATAAATTCATAATTACAGGATGTAAACTCAGAATTATGAGAAACATTGCTTTTTTTAATTTCCCTGGCGGTAATTGGCTTCCATACTAAAGCACACAATGTTTGAAGATAAAGACGTCGAAGGTAAAATGGAGTTTGAACAAGTAAGAAATCCAGGCGGTGAGTATTTCACATGGCCAAAATGAATTGAAGTAAATTAGCATGTCAGAACAAGGCTGGCATTTATGGATAAAATAACTAATTAGTGGAGAAGAGACAATAAATCTGAGCTGGTTAATTAGCTGCTGGTTTAGGCTTAAATGAGGAGGAAAAGCTCTTGTGGCGGTGAGTTTGACGAGCTCCATCCATTAAACCTACTCATCCTATATTGTGGCGTCCCTTGATTAAAAATGAAAAGATTTTAGACAATTTGAAGATGTGCATAGAAAGAGCCCTCATTTCCAATGTCCTCTCTGATACAAGCTTGAAAGATTTTAAAGAAATTCTGCCAAAATTATGATAATGACCCTATAAAGGCCCATTCAGACAATAGACAGTGATCAAATCACATCTACAGCTGCTTCAACATCAGTTTCTGTGGAACGACTCTAAGAGAGAGTACCAAAAAATACTGCGCATATACACTATATTGCCAAAAGTATTGGCACCCCCCTTCTAATGAACAGGTTTGACTACTTTAGTAATTTCTATGAGTACAAATCTTAATGTTAAAGCATATAATGATATTCTAGGGAATTGTGGGCTTCTAATATTATAGCAACAGTTTGGACTCTTTTCTATTCTAACATGACAATGTCTCTGTGTATAAGACAAGGTTCAAAAAGAAAATGATTGATTGAGTCAGTGTGGAAGAACTTGACTGGTCTGCATAAAACCAAGTCCTAATCCCAGTTTAACACCTCTGGTGTGACTGTAAATGCAGACCTTGAGACTAAAACTCATCACCAAACACCAATGACTTGTACATACACTATATAGACAAAAGTATTGGCACCCCCTTCTTTAGAACAGATGCACTTCCAAATCTGTGGCAACAACGATGGGAACATAATTCATGTATTTAAAAATTGTATTTCATCTCTGTTGCAACAGTTTTGTAAGTGTCTAAAATGACTGAACCCATATGTACAAGTCATTGGTGTTTGGTGATGAGTTTTTGTCTCAAGGTCTGCATTTACAGTCACACCAGAGGTGTTAAACTGGGATTAGGACTTGGTTTTATGCAGACCAGTCAAGTTCTTCCACACTGACTCAATCATTTTCTTTTTGAACCTTGTCTTGCGGACGCGTCGAGTATAAATCAGCCGGGCTCACACTGTGCGATTTTTTTAAAGTCCTTTAGGATTATACTTGTCAGACTGTACGAACATAATGATCATGTCACACAGTGGGATCTCAGTTGTCATTAATGTCAGACTGTAGGACAGTCAAGACGAGTTAAAAATGGGTGCGCGCAAGAAAACTTGTCCGGACACGTCCAGTGACTGCGAAGTGCATTGCACGCGGGACCGAAATGTTGGCTATCATGAAAAGTATATGAACGGCGGGAACACCGGCGTATTTAAGAAGAATAGTGTGTGCAGCTCTACACACCCACATGAAAACAGCGGCTCAACCAGTGTTTATATAGAAAAGGCAACATATCAGATGAATTCTGTGAGCGGAGGACGGGAGCGCCAGAGTTTATGGCTGATAGAATAATTCTCCAGCATTAATTCTGCTCATAGCTTGTCTTGAAAAACAGAGACAGCTTGATATTCATCGTAGGGGTAGTCACACTGCAGGACTGTGCGCCAAATCTTCTCACACTGCCAGAATTTCATCTGAGGTGAAATTTGATCGCAACAGCCATTAATCGGCTGTCGGTGAACATGTCAAACCAGCGATCAAAGACTACAGATTTTAGCCTAGGATTATAGGAATCTTTTAGGATTTTCAAAATTTGTCTCAGACGACCAAATCGTGGCCAGAATCGCACAGTGTGAGCCGGCTTTATACACAGATATATCCTTCTGTTCATTAGAAGGGGGTGCCAATACTTTTGGCAATTTAGTGTATGTAGGTTTGTTGTGTTGTAAACTACTGCAGAACAACTGAAGATAATTAAGACAAATACTTCTTATTTTAAAGACATGCAGATGAGGAACATGTATTTCCAGCTAACAAATATGTTTTTAAAGAACATGTTGCTGGCATTTACATTAACTTATGAAAAAAGCTATTTCTGAATGCTTTGTGAACGTTCAAAACATCCCGTTTTTATGTTTAAATGTTTTAATGCATTTCATTTTATAATATTCCAAACATTTTCTAAACATTTTGGTAACTTTCCCAAGAAGTTATGAAATTATTATTTATGAATGTACATGCAAAACTTTTTTTATGTAAATAAATAAAAAAAAAACTTATGCAAACTTGTTATGCAAACATTAAGGGAATTTTCCAAATATTTTTCTAATGTTTTGCTTACCTTATAAACTCAGAATTATGATATATAAACTCAGAATTATGAGATATAAACTCAGAATTATGAGACATTTTCTGAATGTTCTCTAAACATATCAAGTTTTTTTTATTTTTATTAAAACTTTTGTATATGCAAATATTAAGGGAACATTCCATTTTATAATTTTCCAAAATAATAATATAATTTTGCCAAAGTTCTCATGAAGTTATGATTTTTTTTTATTTCTGAATATTCTCTGAACATTCAAAACATCCATTTTTTTAATGTTAAAAAACGTCCTCTATGCAAACATTAAGGGAACATTCCATTTTATAATTTTATAATATTACGTTACTTTTGAATGTTCTCTGAATATTCCAAAACAAGTAGCAACATTTAAAAACGTTAGATGAACGTCCAACTAAAATGTTTCAGAAATAAAATGTTCAGTCCATGAACAATGTAGAAGTAACGTTTTGAGAACATTATCAAAGCCCGGATAAGTTTGAACAAATGTTCTATTAACATTAAAATCATAACTTTATTCATAACCTTGGCAGAATGTTCCGAGTATGTTCCTTATTAACTGTGTTTGGAAAGCAAACAGTGCTTTGAATTCACGTTGATCTTCTTTAAAGGGCAGTTAGACAGTGATTTGAGGTGACGTGACTCTTTCTGATGCATTAAAATTGAGTTTAATTTTATGGAAATGAGCAATAGTGCAATGCATTGATTATAAATGAGAGCAGAGCATTTACTAACTACCAACAGCACAGCAACTTACTGACCGAAACCACTGTCTGTGTGAACAACAAGCCTTCATCACACCAACATACACTAATTATAAGCTTATTCCCCGTCACACATTCAGCACATATTGATCTTTAGATGTGAAGTGATGGATAAACTGCTTCATCATTGAGCCGTATTGTGCTCCTGAAACATGCATGTCAAGTGTGCCATTTACAGAGGCGTTAGATATCATTTAACCTCGCTTTAACCCCAGAGATATCAGCTCCTGTTAGTCCAGACAGAATTATTGAGCACTTCTGTTTTCTGATTGACGCAAATGTTAAAGTGAATCTGACCGTCTGTAGATATAACTGATCTGCATGTAAATGAAGTGGAGGAGAAAATATTTGACATTCATATTCAAAGTAAAAAAACATAGTTGTGGACACTTTTTCACTCAGAAATTGCTCGTAAATTTCACTAATAATTACAAAGAAAATATTTAATTTTTACAATGTATATGTAAATCATTCACTGTTATCTTACTAACCATGTGCTCTTATATTTTTCTTTTAATTTTAGGCTTTTAGCTACAGTATATACAGTATTCATGTTTTTGTTAAATTGCAATATACAGTATATATATATATATATATATATATATATACACACTTGCATTAATAAATTGAAGCATATATATATATATATATTGCATTATGCTTCAACCAATTTATTCATACGTTTTTTAATTACTGTATTTATCAATTTTCAATATAACTGAAACATCAAAATAATAAAGTACAATGAACAGTATAACAGAAAAAACAACAAATAATAATAATTTGCAATACGATGTTTTTAATAATAATAATAATATAATTTATAATTTGTGTGTGTGTGTGTGTGTGTGTGTGTGTGTGCATAAAAAAAAAATATATATATATATATATAAATTATATTCGGATTCTGGAGATCTTCTCTATTTATGATTGATATTATTGTTTTGCTTGTTTGTTTTTCTTCTTTACTTTAAAGTCCCCCCCCCCCCCCGATTCTGGTAACTGTAGTTTATCGTTATTGTTTTGATTTTTGTGTAATGTTGGAAATTGATCTTCAATTTTATTTTTTTTAATAATTAAAAAATGCATGTACTTTTTTTTTATTTAATCAAGATTTGAGATTAAAAATGTATAGGGGAAGCATCTTTAGGTGCTGTAATGAGTCTTTCTGCTTTAATGTAATTATTAAACGGGCCGCGGTGTGATAAATGAGTGTTTGCGCTCCGCACCAGTTGGGTTCACAGGTGGTGCCGATCTTGCTGACGGTGTAGCTGCTCCAGCCCAGGACAGGAGGAATGGTCCAGATGAAGGAGAAGGTCCAGACAAACAGCAGACCCAGAGCCGAGTGTTTGCCTCGCAGACGGATGTTCCCCAGCGGCCGACAGATGACGAAGAAACGCTCGAACGCCAAGACGGCCAGAGACCACAGAGCCACGATCCCTGCAGATTCAGACAGAAGAACAGATCTCTCCAAAACAGTCATTTTAGATGGGTTTTAACTAACGTTGTGTCATTTTCAGACAGGTTTGCATCAACTTTGAATGAACTTTACAACATCAACACTGTTATTGACTTGAACTGAATCAACGCTGGACTAAACTGAGCTAAATAATGACTCTATAGTCTTCTGTAGAGTTGCCTTTTTAGCTATATACAGTATACATGTTTTTGTTAAATTGCAAATTAAAATTGCAATATATATATATATATATATATATATATATATATATATATATATATATATTATACACGCACACACACACACAAATTATATGTATACAGTATATATACACGTTATATATATATATAAACACTTGAATGAAAAAAAAAAAAATAATATATATATATATATATACACACGCACACACAAATTATATGTATATATATATATATATATATATATATATATATAAACACTTGAATGAAAAAAATATATATATATAGGTGCATTTAAAAAAATAGAATATCGTGAAAAAGTTTTTTTTTTACTTATTACAAAAAGTGAAACTTTCATATATTCTAGATTCATAACATGCAAAGTAAAACATTTCAAAAGTTTATTTTTTTTAATTATTAGAGCTTACCGCTCATGAAAGTCAAAAATCCAGAATCTCAAAATATTAGAATATTTACAAAAACAAACTTTTGAAATGTTTTACTTTACATGTAGAGTTGCCTTTTAGCTGAACTGAACTTTTTTTATATTAATGATTAATTTTGCAACGTAGAAAGTTATTTAACTGAATAGCATTAACACTGAACTGGTTTGATCGGAATAATGACTCTATTGTCTTATAGAGCTGTTTTACAGCTGAATTGAATTCATTTCAAAATTAATTTTTCAAAGCTGTTATTTTCACGTGTATTTTTGTGAAGCTGCTTTGAAACAGTCTGTATTGTATAAAGAGCTGTAGAAAAAAAATATGACTGGACTTGCCTTGAACTGCATTAATAATGCATTACAGTTCAAAACACATTTCTGAAAAACACATTGAACTTATAACTCAAACTGAGTTATGTGCATGAAAGATTAATCTGGTAAATGAACTACATTCAGTGAGTTGGAGATGATCACGTTAAGATTCAGACGACAACAGAGAACTTCTATTTCTTTTAATTATAATAATGTTTGGTGGGTCATTTATTCTAATGTATTTGATATTAATAATTAAATCCCATGCAAATTTACCCTAAAAGATCAAAAAGAGACTAAATAAAATATCGAATGTTGTCAATCCACAACTCTTGTGATACGCTAGTCTTCACAGTTCATTAAATCTGAATTAAAGTGCATAAAATTTCAATGAAAAATAATTTGTGTAAACTTCAACGATTGCACTTCTTATGACCAGATGTTACATAACTGATAGTTAATGAAGAGCCACTAATAAAGCATCTACTGCAATCAATATGAAATCAGGACAATGCTTTACTCAACATCTGTAATCAGTTTTTTCTCTGGTAATAATATCAATAATCTTCTGTTTATCTTCTCGTTAGTTTGATTAAGTGCTGTTGCACACTCACTATCACAGAGTGACCAAACATCTGGAGATTGACTCAGATCAGACAATAAAAGTCTTATTAGAGGTCTTTATTAATCTACATTTCCAGCATGATGTACAAACAACATCCTAATAACAAGTTAACAGTGACCCATGTGTGGGACTTTTTGACCTCCATGTGTCACTAACAGTGTTGGGTTAGTTACTCAAAGAATGTAATATATTACTCATTACTAGTAACTCCTATTAAAAGTAATATTGTTACTTTATTTATTACTTTCTGGCAACAGTAATTAGTTACATTGTTTCTTCACGTCACACAGAAGTTGTAACTGTGTATCTTCCACATAAATGTTACTAATAACATATTTCTGCCTCATCATTTGACCAAAATCCACATTATTAGTTATTACAAACACTCAATAGTCATTAACAGTGACATTCAAGCAGAAGTGTTGTATTAATCTCATTAAGTGTCATGTGTAGCTTGAAGTTAATTGTAATTTCTCCGTTAAATATATGATTATATTTCATTATGTATTTTATCAAATCACATAAGTATGCAAGAAACTGTTTAATTTTCCAAAAATATTTTTAATAATAGTAATATAATGTAGCACATGCTGATCAGAGGGATGTAACGCCAGAGTAAAGTAACACACAACAGTGTTCAGATCATCTCTTTTCCTGACAAAATCAATATAATGCAATATTTCTAGATATTTCAAGCTTGCCTGCTGCTCTGGGGACATCACATGCATGTGCGAGTTATGAAAATTCTGAACATAAATCTAGGAATTATTTGATTGTTGGATTTTAAATCAGTGGGTCGAGGCATCAAAAGTAACTAAGCTGTTTTATGAATGGTAACTGTAATATTATTACTGAAATATTATTAGTAATTAGTTACACTACTAGTTACTGCAAAAAGTGATATTATTACAGTAACTAGTTACTGCGCAGGTCACTAAAACCATTTACACAAAAATGCATTAAAACACATCATAAGCATAGAAAATAAATAGCAATTAAGCTTAAAGAGGATTAATCAAAGCTGCTTAACGAATGCTCTGAGTGAGGGTCTGAGAACACATGAATGATACATACTGACACCTGCAGTTATTAAACAGATGTTCATCTGAGATATTCTTTACAGTAATAAAGAGTCATGAGTTCACAGGCAAAACAACAGCTGATGATTTTGCATGAAAACATATACTGTGTTAGTTTTATTAGATTTCATTATATTAACCCTTAGGTTTTGAGATTAACTTTGAGGTCCCAGAAACCATAATGGATAAAAAAATAATAATAATAAATATTAATAATAAATATGAGATTTTAAAATTGACCTAATTTTCCCAGTCACTTTTAATAATGTTCCTCTGATCTAATTAAATTAGACAGATACTGACGTTTTAACTCTGTGTTGCTTCATTAAGTAGACATGCACTTTTTTAGATTTATGTAACTATTAATAATAATAATTAGCTTTTTTTTTGTTTTTGTTCACTGAAAAAAACGATACTATTTTTTTAAGGTAACTGGTTGCACACTATTTATTTTAGCTATATTTAAAAAATAAAAACATGTTGAAAGTTAGTCAACTAAATTTGTTTATTTAAATGTAGTTAAAATAAATTGATTGCAACCTACCTTAAAAAAATAGTAAATTCAATGAATCATTTTTTTTTTTTTTTAGTGTTGGTGTCATCTTAACATTGAAAAACTGTGGAAAATACAATAATTTAAAAAAAAAAAAACATAACTGGCATGAGTGAAATTTTAGGATATGTACAAACAAATAATATATATACATATATATAATTTTTTTTTTTTTGAATAGCAGTAATTTTTGAAACACCAACAGAAGTAATGGCATTCATGCGGGATGTTTGAAGCACGTGATCAAGCTGAAAGTGTTTACAATCAGAGTTTAGACAATTCAATGTCCAGATATTAAAATGAATCACTCAAACCCCAAACGAAACATGGTGACCAACATCAGAAGGTCCAAAGCAAACTTTTGACTTACCAAAAAAGGTGACCGCGAATCCCTCCAAAACACAAGCCCATCTCCCCAAGAAGAAATACCCGTGATAGTTGGTCAGAAAGCTGATGGTTCCTCCGGTCAGAGACACGAGAAAGTCCGCCAGAGACAGATTGACGATGATGTAATTGAGCGGCTGTCGGAGCTGCTTGAACCTGAAGGTGACCAGCATCACCGTGAAGTTCTCGCACAGAGACACCGCGGTCACTACGAACATCAATGCAGCCAGGACTCTATAGTTCCAGGGCGCGATGGAGGACAGCGGTCCCACGAACGGATCCTCCCCGAACGACTCCATCGCTCCAAACGAGTCAAATCAACCAAACCGAGCCTACATCTGGAGAAAGTCCGCGTGCATCGTCAATCCAGAGTGTTTTTGTGACTATTTCTGTCAGCATCAGCATCCAGCGGACTTTGTTGACTTTCTCTTGCTGGATGGGGTTTATATAGGCTATCATCACAGGTCAGGTCAGCCACGTAACTGCGCCTTCATCATCATCATCATCTGTGTGCAGTGCGCTCCCGCCTCAAGGAACCACTTCATCCATTCGGCTTTACGCGGAAGCGTCTCGTGCGTAATTCTGATGCACAGTCGACGCAAACTCCCCTCATTGAGCGCGCAAACGGTGGCTTTGCATCAAAAAAGGGCGATTGTGCATTTAGTCGATTGTCTTTCTCTGCGGAATGAGTGGAGTGTGTGGAGAGGATCGATGCTGGAGACCCTGGAGAGCCGCTTTGATGCATCACACTGTCCAGCTGCACCAGGTTAATAACACTGATCGCACTCAAAACAACAAGCGCTAATGGAGTTATGTATTATAATGCGACTTTGTATAACCGAGTACTTTTATTGAACACGCAAAATCATTTTTAAATATGGAGCCAGAAAGTCAGACCTAATTCTGGCTGTGTTGTACGGGAGATTTTGGCACTTTTCCTCCAGTGAATACTTCTCAGGGTGTCAAGATGCAAACATTAAAGTCACCAAAAATGAACACAATACTGAACATCGGGGCAAGTTGTCACAATGGGAGCGTGCTGTTTTAACACAGTTATGAAGAAAGACAAAACATATCCTGGACAAATCTCAAACATTGCACAACCAAATTATTACCTAAAACCAGGGTTATTATAGTTATACTATCTGAAACATAAAAACTAAAAAAAAAAAAAATAATAAGTTATTTAGTTATTTGCCAAGGCAACATTTGTCATTTTTATTCACTTTAACTTGATTTACTAAAATAAGGAAAACAAAAACCATATACACATATTAAAATAAATAGACAACACAACAAAATACTAAAATGAAATACATAAAAATAAATTCAAAATGTGTGGGAAAAACGTGTGAAAAAACAAAACAAAAAAACATTTATATATATATATATATATAAATTACGACCTATGCTCTCAATGTCTAATGCAGAAACATTAATTCATGGTTAACTCAAGGTTAGATTATTGTAATGCTTTATTGGGTGGTTGTTCTGCACGTTTAATAAACAAACTCCTGGTGTACTAAACAAAATAATTTGTATTATTGTACATATATATATATATTATATATATATATATATATATGTAAAGACAAAATTACTCTGTTTGCTGTTAAGTCAAGAAATCAGAAAACATGATTAATAGATGAATATGAAACAAAACTACTGAATGTCACATTTTATTATTGGGTGTTTTGGCACATACATG
The DNA here is from genome assembly GCA_023376895.1 of Aspiorhynchus laticeps. NCBI lineage: Eukaryota > Metazoa > Chordata > Actinopteri > Cypriniformes > Cyprinidae > Aspiorhynchus > Aspiorhynchus laticeps. The sequence goes on from JALXFT010003816.1 coordinate 128,019, forward strand.
TTTTACCAGCTAAGAAGATCAGCACTTTTAGAGTTCATCGCTCTATCTGATGTGAGCAGAAGTATTGGGACAGTTGCCTCTCAGGTCTTTCTAAGTCATCAGCTGTGTCCTGTTGCATTAATTGCTCAGATATTAATGTGTCGTATCAGTTATATCCATTGATTCTGTATTCTGAGTCTTGCAAGGCAAGGCAATGCAAGTTTATTTATATGGCACATTTCATACACACTGGTAGTTCAAAGTGCTTTACTTAAAATAATCATTAAAAAAATCACAACTATAAAAACAAGGAATTTAAAATCTTTTAAAATTATTTAAAATGAATTAAAACAGTTAAGAATAGAAAATTATTATACATAGTGCAATAAGTTCGGACGTAGCACAGTGCTCATTCAACAAATGCACAGCTAAACAGATGAGTTTTGAGTCTGGATTTAAATGTGCCTAATGTTTTAACACATCTGATCTCTTCTGGAAGCTGGTTCCAGCATAATAGCTAAAAGCGGACTCCTCTTGTTTTGTGTGAACCCTTGGTGTTTCTAACGGACTCGATCCTAATGATCTGAGTGGTCTGTTAGGTTTATATCCAGTGAGCTTAGGTCCTAGGCCATTGAGTGATTTATAAACGAGTAAAAGTACTTTAAAATCAATCCTAAAAGTAGCCAGTGTAAGGTTCTGAGGACTCAGATGTTCTGGTTCTAGTCAGAATCCTGGCAGCAGTGTTCTGGATGAGCTGCAGCTGTCTAATGCTCTTCTTGGGAAGGAGACCATTACAATAATCCACCCTGCTGGTGATGAACAAGTTTCTCCAAGTCTTGACTGGAAACGAAATATCTAATTCTTGCAATGTTTTTGAGATGATAGCAGGGCCTTAGCTAGAGGATTGGGGGCCCCCTGAAAAAATATTGATGTGCCCCCCCCCCCCCCCCCACACACACACACACACACACACACACACACACACTGTACAATATAGAAGCATGGAACCAAATTGCATGCTTTTTTGTGGTTTTCATAATATCTCAGTTATACAACTAATAAAATATTAGAATTATTCACAGAACATGGGCCTATATAGTATAATTCCTGGATTTTGTGGGGCCCCCTGGGCGGTGGGGGCCCCTAGAATTGTCACCCCACTAGCAACGGCCCTGGATGATAGTATGCTGATTTAGTTACTGCTTTGACATGACTACTAAAACCCAGAATCACCCCAAGATTTTTGACTTGATTTTCAGTTGTTTGACCCCTAGAGTCAAGGTATGCATTCACCTTGAGAACGTCATCTTTGTTGAAATTAACATTAACTATGATAAATAAATGCTGTGGAAATATTGTTCATTCTTAGTTCATGTTTACTATGAAGCTTATTGTAAAGTGTTACCACAAAATGTTTATAAAATGCAACAAATTTACTAAAACTTTAACTAAAATTAAAATTTAAACTATTAATAAAAACTATAATAGTCAATGAAAACTCGGTAACACTTTATTTTAGGGTCTCTTAACTAGTTGTTATTAGCATGCATATTGCTAGAATATTAGCCATTTATTAGCAGTAATTAAGCACATATTAATGCCTTATTTTACATCCTTAATCCTACCCAATACCTAAACATAACAACTACCGCACTAACTATTAATAAGCAGCAAATTAGGAATTTATTGAGGGAAAAGTCATAGTTAATAGCGAATAAGTGTTCCCTATTCTAAAGTGTTACCAAAAACTCAATGAATAACACTGTAACATACTTTAAAAACAGATTTTTGTAGACACTGACTGAGGATCATCATCTCCCACCCAAAGCTCCTCGTAGTAAAGTACAGTAATGCTGAAAAACTGATCCCAGATAAGCATAAAAAGATGTTAATTCCAACCGACAGGCTTCATAAGTTTACCAATAAGTCATTTGGACCGCAGGAGGACGTATGAAGGACTCGGAGCTGCAGAAGATGACCCTGGTTCTGCTGGAGGAGCGACCGCGGCCCGCTTTGATCCGACAGCCGTCAGAGATGAAGATATATTACCTGTGACAGACCTCCAACCTTTAGAAGTTCAGTGTAAGTTCTGTACAGAGGACAAATGAGAGAGACGCAGCCATCAAGTTTATATTACATATATATATATATATATATAAACCTTCAACTTAGTGGACAGTCATTCAAGAATTGCCTTGTGAAAAAGAAGTTCAATTCAGTTCAAATGTAAATGTATAGTCACAATGCATGTCGTTTCAATGCAGTTTCACACAAATTTATGTTTCAATGGTACAGTCATGAAATATATTCTATTATTGGTCAGAGTAATATTCATATGGCAGCAGACAATAGCCAACATCATGCATTCATTTAGACATAATGAACATGTTGAGGATGCATGTCAGAAGTACGCTTATTTGTAAGAATTGAAGGGTCACAGAAGCATGTAGTCTCTGTTACCCTTAATAGAAGAAGTTTGACTCTTCCTAGAGCTGGACATCTGTTCAAACTGAGCAATGGATGGAGAAGGGCTTTGGTTGGAGTGGTGACCAAGAACCTGATGGTCACTCTAGTTGAGCTCCATGATCATATGTGGAGACTGGAGAAACCTACAGAAGGACAAACATCACTGCCGATCTGGGAACTCAATCCTCTCCTCAGTGAAGACACATGAAAACACACTTGGAATTTGCAGAAAAGCACCTAAAGGACCCACAGACTGTGAGAAACCGGTCTGATGAAGCTCTAAGCATCATGTTTGAAGGACACCAGCTCTGCTCATCACCTGTAGAGTACCATCCCAGCAGTAAAGTGTGCTGGTAGCAGCTCATGCTGTGGAGCTGTTCTTCAGCAGCAGGGACTGAGGGACTCATCAGAGTAGAAGAAAAGCTCAAAATATTGAGATAGCCTTAATGAAAACCCAGAGCATTCAGAACCTCAGACTGGCAGAAGGTTCACCTTCCAACAGGACAATGACCTAAACACACAACAAGAGTGGCTTATACACAACTCTGTGAATGTCCTCAAGTGTCCCAGCCACAGCCTGAGCTTGAACCCAATCTAATATTTCTGGAGAAACCTGAAAATGTGCGTCTGACCCCATCCAACCTGACAGAGCTTGAGAGGTGAAGTTCAAGTTCAAGTTCAAGTTCAAGTTGAGCTCTATTGTCATTCCGCTACATATGGGGACATACAGTGGAACGAAATGTCGTGCCTCACAGGACCACGGTGCTACATAAATACAGACATACAACACTATAAACCTATACACAACTAACCTACTGACAGATTTTGACTAAGTTTACTATATAGGTATATTACTATGAGAGGTGAAGAGATGAGGAGAAGAATGGCAGAGACTTGAGACTGTAAAAGTGCTTCGGGTATGAAGGGTATGAATACTTATGCAATGTTTTTATTTCAGTTTTTTTATTTTTAATAAATTTACGAAGTTGTGACCATTCTGTTTTTGCTTTGTCAGTACGGTGTATGGAGTGTAGACTGATGCGGAAAAAACTGACCCAGATAAGGGTATGAATACTTATGCAATGGAATCATTTACCTTTTTTTATTTTTAATAAATATGCAAAGATGTTTTTTGCTTTACCATTATGGTGTATGGAGTGTAGATTGAGTAAAAGTAATTTAAAGCAGTTTAACATAAGGCAGCAGCACAACAAAACGTGAAAAAATGAAGGGTGTGAATACTTTTGCAAGGCACTGTATATATATATTATACACTTATACCGTTTTTATTCATTTTCATTTATTATTTTTAGTTTAATTAGATTTACTTATTTAATACTTCAGCTTAAACTAAACAAAAATGGGAAATGTTGCTTTGGCAACTAGCAGAAATTAAATAAGTATTTTTTTATTTTATTTTATTTTATTTTATTTTATTTCAGTTAACATTTATATTATTTTAAGCAACAAATATGAGGATGAGCATGTTAGTTTTATTTAAAATGGCCTATAAAAAGATCCAAAACAACTGCAGTATGAACCATGTTTTAATATTAACTTAATATTAAAAGTACACTTTAACATTCATTTAAAAGAGGATTTATTATGGAAATAATAAGCTTTAAAACAATATACTTCAGTG
>JALXFT010001633.1:0-10000 GCA_023376895.1 Aspiorhynchus laticeps
CAAAATGAATGTAATGTTTTTGGACAGTTTATTGCATGGTAGTTGCAACTAAATTAATTAGTTTAAATTTATATTAGATGAAATTATTTGAACTTAAGAGTATTTTGTGACCCACCATCTCATAATTTCTATTTTCTTAAAATATAAAGTTACTGCTAAACAGGCTTTTATGATAAATTTAAAAATATTTTAATGTCCTTCGTATTAAAACTTGAATGTCATGAGTTACATATTTGCTATTAAGTTGCAATTTAGTGCATTTAAAATGTATTCATTTTAAATTTAATATTAAATAACACAGTTAAAAGTACTTTACATGTGCTTTAGTTTCAAAATAAGCGTACTTCTTACAGCATGACAAAATATTATTAAAACATAATGATTTAAAATGTACTTTAAAATAAAGTGCACTTTTTAAAAGTGTTTTAAGCATTATTCATGAAAGTGTCTACGCTTTAAAACACTTAAGTGACCTTTAATTCTAATATTATCTGCAAGTTTACATTACAATTTTTTTAAATGCACTTTTAAGATACAAGTGCACATTACATATAATTAGTGCACTTCTTTTTCACAAGGAAAGCTGCATCATGTGCTTATGGATCAGAATCAGCTTTATGAGCTTATGGATGATCATGTCGATGAGACGACAGACCTGTAGATGATTGATGATTGGTTTGATTGATCGATCAATCAAGGCTGGTGATCTCACATTTCTTACAAACAGAACACATGAAGAAGATGAAGAAAAATGTATATTTGAACTTAAGTATGAACAGTGTTGGGCAGTAACTAGTAATTTAGTTACTGTAATAATATTATTTTTTGCAGTAACTAGTAGTGTAGCTAATTACTAATAAGGTTTCAGTAGCAATATTACAGTTACTATCCATAAAACAGCTTAGTTAGTTACTTATGATGCCTCGACCCGCTGATTTAAAATCCAACAATCAAATAATTCCTAGATTTATGTTCATAATTTTCACGACTCGATGTGATGAGGTGCAGCAGACGAGCTCTGAATATGGGAAAACTTACATTCAGCAGATATTAATATTGCATTATATTGATTTTGTCAAGAAAGAGATGATCTGAACACTGTTGTGTGTTACTGTACTCTGCATTACATCCCTCTGATCAGCATTATATTACTATAATTAAACATCTTTTTGGAAAATTAAACAGTTTCTTACAAACTTATGTGATTTGATAAAATACATAACGAAATATAATCGTATGTATGGGTAACGGAGAAATTACTTCAAGCTACACATGACAGTTAATGAGATTCGTGCAACACTTCTACTTGAATGTCTCTGTTAATCATTGAGTGTTTGTAATAACTAATAATGTGTATTTTTGTCAAATGATGAAGCAGAAATATGTTATTAGTAACATTTATGTGGAAGATACACAGTTACAACTTCTGTGTGGCGTGAAGAAACAATGTAACTAATTACTGCTGACAGAAAGTAACAATATTACTTTGAAAGGAGTAACTAGTAATGAGTGATATATTACATTCTTTGAGTAACTAACCCAACACTGAGTATGAATGGACAAACCTGTCATGAATTACAGTTAAAGCCATTGTTGTTGTCTACCGTATTTTACTCACACTGGTGAAGAGTGTTTTAGAAGGACATAAAATAAAAAGTTCAATCTTTTATATCAGTCTTCAATGAATCCTGTAAAGTCAGGCCGACTTCTTACACGTTTCTGAGGAGAATCATGAATTCAACACTTATACGACACAGCAACATTTCCGGTTTCTCGCCAGTGTTTGCTAAAGGTTAATCTCTCGTGACAATGGGTTATGAGGAAGAAGGACTGTTTCATCACAATCAGGTTAGAATGCTTTAATAGGGACATTTGCATGTATTCAGCATGTCGGGAGATTTAAATAGGTGTGAGAATAACTAACATGAAGACATTAGCATGAATATGAGCAGTCTTTGTTTCACACATGAAGATAATGTCCTTTCAAATGTCACAGCTGTATCAAATTAATATATCTGAATGCAAAATCATCTAATTCATTCAAGGGAAAAAGTGTTCATTTTATAAAAGAGCAATGGTTTACAGACGGAAGAGATTAAGTTATACATGCTGTATGATGTCTCTCTTTTATTCCTGTTTTCAAAGCCTTTATTAGCTTTTAATTTCACTCGCCTTCATGTCCTTCCAAAGCCGTATGTAGTTTCATCTTCTGTGCAAAACAAAAGGAGAACATGACCAATTTTAGCTTCTCTTTTGAGAATTTTGCTGCTCAGGTAAATGTGTTTTGAGCTGGAAAACAAGACAAAAACACCAAGAATATATGTAAGGAATAATTAGAAATAATGCACACCCGAGGTTGTAAAGCGGCCATGATGCGAAGGAACATAGAGTTGCTTTATTAAAAGCTTACTGTATTAAAAGCAGTGTATTATGTGTAGTACAGTATTATGAGAGAGATTGACTGAGCGAGTGTGATTACCTGCATCTGATACAGCATTCAATCTTCAGCTCAATCTCATATTCACAATAAAACATTAGTTTGAATTACTGGCGAGGCCATGGGTGGGCATGGGCCCACCCAATGAGAAGTTGGCAATTTTCCAATTGGATGTAATTTATTAAAGGGGGGTACAATGCTGTTTCATGCATTCAGAGTTGTTTACACTGTTAAAGAGTTGGATTCTCATGCTAAGCATGGACGTATAACAGAGTATTTCTGTGCCAAAAATCTCACTTCCGGGTTCGTACAAGTTTCTGAGAGTTTTTTTCGATCGTTGTTCTTGATGACGTAAACGACGGTGGAACTCCTTATATGGGCATTTCTCCCGGAAGAACACGCCCCTGCAGCATCGACCGGAGCGAGAGCAGCCAATCAACACGCTTCAATCGGCAGCGCTGCACGGGACTCGCTCGGGAACAACGTCTCTAAAGAAGAGTGTTTTTGGTTGTGAGGGAAAGATAACCTTGTTCAGCTTCCCAAAACAACCCAGCGTTACGTGAACAGTGGATATAGTTTGTTTTTCTGGGGCAGCAATGGAGTTTCTCAAGTGTTTTGTTGATGAACGTTTTATAAACAAGGCCCAATTCGACGCTGGATTTGCACATCGTTTAATACTGAAAGATGGAGCGGTCCCAGCTATAAAAGATCCCGGTCATGATTCAGAACTGCAGATGGTGAGTGAAACGGCATCAAATGTCTGTGTTTTGTTGGCGATCGGAGCAAGTGCTCGTCACTCTTTAGCTCCTCCCACAACACGCCTTCACTCTTTAGCTCCGCCCACAACACGCCTTCACTCTTTAGCTCCGCCCACAACACGCCTTCACTCTTTCGCTCCGCCCACAACACGCCTTCACTCTTTAGCTCCGCCCACACGACACGCCTCCAGGAGCTCGGCTTTTTTCGGAGAGAATCGTAAATCTGTATCTTTCTTTTATAAATATGATAAAACTAAAGACTTTTTGGAGATATGAAGGATGCAGTACTACTCTATAAGTACTCAAGATTAACATGAGATTGGGTGCGTTAGGTCCCCTTTAAAGGATAATAATAATAAACAACTTATTTCACTATAACTTTATATATTTATTTTAAAAATATATTTAACGCCAGTGTTCATGGTCAAATACAGGCAGTTACTTAATTTCCCCTCTTAGATGCATATCATACACTTGTCAAAATGATGATTCGTCAGTTTATGTTAGTCCCACCCACAATGTTATGTTTACGGCGTAAGGACATAATAATAAAATGTGCGCATTTTAATCTAGCGTTGAATTTGAAAATAGTGAAACAAACATCAATCAGTCTTTAAAAAGCATATATTGGATATCCCGACCCAAATTAAACTTAAGCCTAAGCTAGAATCCGGACTGTCTACAAATGAAACCAGACCACCTGTGGTCAACTAACATTAACAATGAGCTATACATTTGTTACAGTATTAATTAATCTTTGTTAACGTTATAGTTAATAAAAATACAACAGTTCATTGTTGTTTTGTTGGCTCAAATACGAATGTTAACAGATAGGCCTACAACTTTTAATTTTAATAATGTATTAGTTAATGTTAAATTAAAATTGATGTTAATCAATGCTTTATAAGTATTGTGTATTGAACCTTTGTGCTGTATTTTGGGCAATTTGACATGCATTTTTCATACTTGGCCCACCAGGTTTTATGTAGGCCCACCCACTTTGAAAGCGATATCTTTGCCGTACTATCCTTTCATCTGGTAAGGGTGATTTTTTGCTCAGTGCATTTGTTGGCTGCATCTTACAAGCTGTTGTTGAAAGTAAAAATAACTTTCTTGTTTACGACAGTGTTTCAGTCTCTTTCAATATAAAAGTCTTTACTGCTAAAAACAGTCTCTAGTCGCCATCTACTGGGGGAACAATGTAACTAAAATCACCCTCACGAACAGGCACACAGTTTCCCATTACTAAATACTACTATTATTTATTTAAAATAATATTTATTGAATAGTAACATTTAATAATCAACAAAAGCCATTATAAAAGTTGCTAAGAAATTCAGTCAAAGGTAGATCTCTCAGCCAATCAGATTCGAGGGCCAGAAATAACTGTTATTCATGTATATATATATATGTAGGCCTATATATATATATATAAGTGACTGCAATGTTGAATAAGGGTAGAATAATTATGGCATGGCTGTTTTATTAAAAAAAAATATTATAGCTCAAAAATATTGCGTTATATATTGACATTTTCACTTTTAATTTGCCACTTTTATTATGCCAGTAAAGTGTTATAGATGCAATTTTTATAAAGTCCTGGATCTTCATAAAAGCTTGTATTTGTAAAGCACTGCAGTCTCTGGGGGGTTTGATCATTTTAATTGCAACTGTGTATATATAGGCTACAAGGAGTGTAATTCAAACACACAAATCTTATTTATGTATTATTTAGAGTGAGGGGATTGTTTATGGAATATTATGTAATCTTCAAGCCTTTATACAGTATGTCTCTGTTCATGTTACTCATATGAATCGACCATAATCATACATACAGCAGCAAAACATAAGCTTCTGCTTCTGATGACAACATATCTAGGATCAATAACACATACAAGCTCTTTCTGTGAGACTGTGTCATTAAACCTCGATCTCCGACACGGTATAACTTATAACTTATAAACTGAAATTTGTGTCTTTTATGGAGGAGAGCATTCAAGTCATGTTGAATAAACCTCTGAGCCATTCTCCAGTCCATCTGAAGATCTGCTTTCATGCCTTCCCATGATGCTGAGAGTCATGAATACATATCATAACTGACACCTGCTGTCAAACTTCATGTGAAACTCAGTGTCAGTGATGCTCTCAAACAGCTTATTTCAGCAGAAGTGACTTTCTGACTTCTGTCTGGCTTCGTGCCGATACTCAATAAGAGTAAATCAATGATTAAATAGACTGCAGACAAGTTTCATATTTCCTCTCCTCAAGCCGTGTAATAGATGTTATTAAAGCCAGTGACCCATGACAGCAAAAATATGAGATCAGGATACTATAAACTATGATGGGTTTTCTACAAGCTTTCCAAAGCACAGTATATAAATATCACTACTGATCTCTGAAATGTGTCAAAGAATCATAAAATTATGCTGATTAAAAAATGCATTTGAGGTTATGTCATTTGGCAAAAAAAAAATCTTGTTTTAAGCATAAATTAGTTTATTTTTGGCGCATTTTTCAATAAATAAATAAATATTAAAATAAAAATTAATATCTTATTATCTTGCTTCTCAAGTAAATGCATCTTGATTCATGAATATTTAGTTATTAGACCAGAAAATAAGGCAAAAAATACTGAGTAATAAAAAAATCATTATTTGCATTTGTTTTTTTGTCCTACACCTATAATTTGATGTGACAACCCAACATAAACCCAAATGCATTTTTAATCAGCATAATTTTATGATTCTTTGGTGCATTGATGCAAATTAAAGATGTAGGACAATTTTTTTTTTTTTCTGGGCCAATAAATAAATATTCATTAATCAAGATGCATTTTGAGATAATAATAAGATATTACTTAAGATATTCATTTTTATTTATTGAAAAATGCATCAAAAACAAGCTAATTTATGTTTAAAACAAGAAAAAATATTTGCCAAAGGGCTCAGAATTATTTTTTTCCTAGGAAACTAGACTAAATGTCTAAATTTTGCTTCTCTTTTGAGAATTTTGCTTCTCAAGCAAATGTATCTTGATGCAAGAATCTTTAGATATTTGTACTGGAAAATGAGGCAAAATATAAGATTTTTTTTTTTTTTTTTTTTTGCATAAATACATTGCAAACACACAGAAATGCATGTGATGTGATGTATCAAAGCTCAAGACTCAAAGGGGCGATAGAGTTTCCTTCACATGTCTTTGTCATTATTCAGGTATATTAATATAAAAATGTCAATCGTCCAACTAACTTTAATTTTACATTTATGCATTTAGCAGACGCTTTTATCCAAAGCGACTTACAGTGCATTCAGGCTATACATGTTTTATCACTATGTGTGTTCCCTGGGAATCGAACCCACAACCTTTTACGCTGCTAACGCAATGCTCTACCACTGAGCCACAGGAACACTAATTAACATAGAGATTCTATTGGACTGAGAAAGAGAAGCGTATAGAGTCGGTGAGACGAGGCTGTAAAACACATTTTGTTACAGTGACAGTTTGATTAAGATCTCTTGTTTGGGTCGTGCATGAATGTGATGAGAGAGAAAGACTGAATGCTGTGAATTACCAAGAAAATGTGTATAGTGTGAGTCGTGTAGCTCAACTGACAAATGATTCTTATGAGCCGGATCTTTTAAATGATTCACTCAAAAGACTCACTCTGGCTTCTTCAGAACCAGGCGCCGGATTCAAGCAAAGAAAATACAATAAAAAAATTACAATACAACAAAATACAAGAAAAAAAAATACAATACAAGAAAATACAAGATTTTTTTTTTTTTACAATACAATAAAAATTTTACAATACAAGAAAAAACAAGAAAAAAAATGTTACAAGAAAAATGTTACAATACAAGAAAATACAAGATTTTTTTACAACACAATAAAAAGATTTACAATACAAGAAAATACAAGATTTTTTTTTACAATACAATAAAAATTTTACAATACAAGAAAATACAAGAAAAAAAATGTTACAAGAAAATACAAGACAAATTTTACAATACAAGAAAATACAAGATTTTTTTTACAATACAATAAAAATTTTACAATACAAGAAAATACAAGAAAAAAAATTAAGACCGTTTTAAGATATCAATTTAAGATAATTCATAATAATGTTTCTAAGATTAATTGTTTAAAAAATTCTTAAGAATATTTTCTGATATATGTGTGTGTGTGTGTGTGTGTGTGTGTGTGTGTGTGTGTGTGTGTGTGTGTGTGTGTGTGTGTGTGTGTGTGTGTGTGTGAACAAATTAGTAACGTTTTCTTAACATTTTTAAGAAAATTATTTTTGAGAATGTTGTCTTGGGAACATTATTAAATATTTTCGTAAATACAACATATTAACTTTTTTTAAAGTTAGATAATTAGAAAAAAAAAATGTCAGTTAAGAATTAAATTAAGGAAGTTCTGAAATATTTTCTTTAATATATATTTTTCTTAAGAGATAAATGAAAGGCTTTGTACCAGGAATTTTAAGAACATTCTTAAATATTTTGGTGAATATAAAATATTAGAAATTAGAAAACTGCAGCTAAGAACAATTTAATTCTTCAGAATGTTTCATAAATCCAGTCGCAGAATGATTAAATTCCTTGTGATTCTCATCTATATAAAGTTCTTAAATATTTGCTTCAATGTGTATTTTTTTCGTACATTTTTCTTAAATGACGGGTTTCACCTTTTTGGATTTAAAACAAATTGGAGCTTATGCTAACTTTGAAAATGTATTTACAATGATTTTGAAGAACATTCTTTTCAAGAATTTGAATTACGTTTTGTGTTAAGAATCATAACATTCTTAAGTACTTTTGTGAATAAAACATATTCCTAACTTTTTTTCTTGAGTTAAAAATTTGAATTTTTTAAGAAGATTCTTTTTGAGAATCTGAATTGAGTTTTGTTTTAATATTCTTAAGAACATTCTTAAATATTTTTGTGAATACAAAACACATTCTTAACTAAATAAAAGAATTTAAGAAAATTTCATGAATCTGGCCCCAAAATTTCTATAACTTTTTTTTTGTTTTGTTTTTGGTCTTATTAAATGACAGGCTTGTCTTTGGTGATTTAAAACAAACTGGAACTTATGCTTACTTTAAGAAGGTATTATCAAATATTTTATCTTAAGAACATTCTTAAGTATTTTTGTGAATGCAATATTTTCTCTTTTTTTGCAGTTAAGAAGAATTGAATCCTTAACGTTTTCTGAATTTATTCCAATCCCTATAAAGCCATCAGAACCCAACCAAATATAAAACGCTGTAAAAACTCTTTGCTGATATGACACAGTCGCATATGGCAACTATACGAGTTCAGAAGCAACATACTCCAGCAAGTGAACTTTCTATAGAAATCTTCACCCTTTGTCTTCTCATAAATCATTCACTGTTGAGGGTTTGACAGGACAAGCTGAAAGACACAGGAATCTGTATTCTGCTCTGAATCTGTGTTGAGATGAATATCTGATCAGGCAGTGGATATATACACACATGTCTCCAGGAGGATTCAATGCACAGCATTCATCAGCTCATGATATGTGTCGCTCTGGTCATGAAAATGAAAGGCGATACGGTTCAGGTCATCAATCACAAGTGTCTTTCAGAAAGTGACGGCTAAGATGGGACAAAGCGATGCACGCCGGACATGCAGAAGGCCTGGAACTGAACAGAAGATGAAATAAAAGATGACAGCCGATACAACAAGAAAGACTCATTTCCATTTCAAAGGATGAAGACTTGAGGAGTTTGACTCTTAGACTTTATGAGGAGATCTCAGGCTTTGTTGTGAAGATCTCCAGAGCTTCTTTTGGTCCTGTATGAACAAGCTCAGCGCTCAATGAACAGCCTGTGATTTAATATCTGATATGAGAAGCTGCTTTTGTCTGTTTCTGAAGAGAGTCTCACGTAGTTAATTAAAGTCTGTTCATGGACTACGGACACTTTTATATTTAGATATCTGAATAATGACAGACATTTGAAGGAAACGCTAGAGTCCTGAGCTTTGATACGTCATGTCACATGCGTTTATAAACTCAAGTGTGTTATGGAAGATTATTTCTGCCACTGATTTAAAAAATAAATGTCATTGCAAAAAAATTAAAATTTTGAGTTTGTCTCACAATTGTTTTGTTTTTTTATGTATAAAACAGGTAACCAACTTTTTATCTCACAACTTTGAGTTGCTTGCAAGTTTAAATCTCTATTTTGACTTTAACGTCTGAATTTATGAATAATTCTAAATGTGTTTTTCCCTCTGTTTACATCAATTGTGTTTAGTTTTTATGAAAAAGGTAACTGCAACTTTATTTCACAATTCTGATTTTTTTCGTTGGAATTGCGAGTTTTAAACTTTAAACGACTGCAAATTTAAATCTCACAATTTTTACTGTTTTTCTCTGAATTCTGAGCTTACTGAGAATTATCTCGCAATTCAGTTTTTAGTATATTTTGCAAAAAATTTTCCTCACTATTGTGACTTTTTGTCTCTCAATTCTGACTTTAGATCTCGCAATTTTATTATAATTTTTTTTTATTTTCACAATATTTTTTCTCACAATTGATTTATCAATGTGCGATTCTGAGTTTACATCTCGCAATTTAGATGTTTTCTTTTGAGTAAACATCACAATTCTGAATTTACATCTTGCAATTCTGTTTTGTTTTTATGAAAAAGGTAACTGCAACTTCATTTCAAAATTCAGACATTTTTCGTTGGAATTGCGAGTTATAAACGTGCGAGTGCAAATTTAAACTCACAATTTTTACTGTTTTTCTCTGAATTCTAAGCTTTAATCTCG
>JALXFT010001633.1:15000-18727 GCA_023376895.1 Aspiorhynchus laticeps
AGACCAGTGGTCGGCAACAGGCAGCCAAGACTGGCCCGCCAGCAATAATATCTGGCCCGCACCCAGATTATTTTGATAGCGGCTGGCTCTGAAATAGATCTGTCATGACAGCAACAGTTACTCACAATCCGAGTACGTGAGCGTAGCGGAGCGGATTTTTCTCGTCTTAGTGTCTTCACTCGCTCCACCACCGCTCCATCCCGAGTACAATTCATGCCAACAGCCCATAATATAACTGCATATTTAGCAAGAATTCACATGTTCACATTCACAAGCTTTCCTGTAGCTCAAATGGTAGAGCATGGCACTAGCAACGCCAGGATCATGGGTTCGATTCCCAGGGAAAGCAAGAGCTGATAAAAATATAAAGACTGTAACTTGAATGCAATGTAAGTCGCTTTGGATAAAAGCGTCTGCTAAATGCATAAATGTAAACATATTTAGAGAAGGATCACTCAAATCAGAAAGAATGTGAAGGCTATGATAGTTCAAGGTATTTGTTTGTTCCTTCTATATAGGCTACTGAATTTTTTCAGATGAAAGCATGATTTAAACAAGTAGGCTACTACAACACTTGTTCACACGCAATCGCTCTCTCAATAATGCATTCAAACAAATGTAATCTTACAGTGCTACATCATCTGTATACGATTTTCGAATGAGCAGAAATCTGTAAGAAATGCATGTAACTGCGGAAAACATAGTTATTTTCATCACATGCACTGCAAAAAGCAGCAATTATACCTTTTAATGCTGACAACCATGTTATTATAGCTTGTCATTTGGTAGGAAAAAAGTTTGCACACTAGTGTTCCAATAAGCCACTTTGAAACTCTCCTGTTATTTTATTTATATACGTTATGAACAGAACTATAGTTTGTCAAACATGTTGAAATACTTCAGACGCGGAGCAAAGGCGGAGCGGTGTTTCTGATATCAGTAAGCGCGGAGCGGGAAATGGTGAACCCGGAGTGATTATTAAATGCTCGGAGCACGGAGGGAAATTGTCGGACACCGCCAGACAAATGTGGCATTTGTTAATGATTGTCCTACTACATGATTTAACAGAGTAACAGCTCACTACCGGTTACAAAAGACACTGTAACAGTCTGTCAGGCAATTCTAGTTGCATTTTTTATCAATTAATTTCTTAAATTATCCTTTGACTATGTTCTGGCTCGCTA
Organism: Aspiorhynchus laticeps; assembly: GCA_023376895.1. Lineage (NCBI taxonomy): Eukaryota > Metazoa > Chordata > Actinopteri > Cypriniformes > Cyprinidae > Aspiorhynchus > Aspiorhynchus laticeps. Next base: position 16,185 of record JALXFT010001633.1, read on the forward strand.
TCTAGTGGCAAATTTTTTTTGGGGCCCGATGACAAACTTACTTGCCGACCCCTGCTATAGACCATGACATACTCGTAGATCAACCCGGAGTGGAGTGATTATTAAATGCTCGGAGCGCGGAGGGAAATTGTTGGTGCTCCACTCATAGATCGATTACAAAACTATACAGGTATTCAAGGGCAGGTTTTAAGATGGTTTAGATTCTACCTGTCCGATCGCTACCACTTTGTTTATTTAAACGGGGAGTCATCTCAATTATCACCAGTAAAGTATGGAGTACCACAAGGATGTGTCCTAGGTCCTCTGCTATTTTCAATATACATGTTGCCCCTTGGTAATATTATTAGAAAATACGGGATTAGTTTTCATTGCTATGCTGATGATACTCAACTATATATCTCAACAAGACCAGATGAAACTTCTAAATTATCTAAGTTAACTGAGTGTGTTAAAAATGTCAAAGATTGGATGACCAATAATTTTCTCCTATTAAATTCAGATAAGACGGAGATATTACTTATTGGACCAAAAAACAGTACACAGAATCTCTTGGATTAGACGGATGTCCTGTTACTTCCTCTAAAGTCAAAAATCTGGGTGTTACATTAGACAGCAACTTGTCTTTTGAAAATCATATTTCCAATGTTACAAAAACAGCATTCTTCCATCTTAGAAACACTGCCAAGCTACGGAACATGTTACCTGCTTCTGATGCAGAAAAGCTAGTTCATGCATTCCTGACCTCTAGACTGGACTATTGTAATGCACTGCTAGGTGCTTGTCCTGCATCTACAATAAACAAGCTACAGATAGACAGCGGCTAGAGTCCTTACCAGCTCAAGAAAATATGATCATATTACCCCAATTTTACAGTCTCTGCACTGGCTACCTATTAAGTACCGTATCAGTTACAAAATATTACTACTTACCTATAAGGCCCTAAATGGTTTAGCTCCTGCGTACCTAACTAGTCTTCTATCTCGCTACAATCCATCACGCTCCCTAAGGTCGCAAAACTCTGGACTCTTGGTAGTACCTAGAATAGCAAAGTCCACTAAAGTAGGTATTGCTTTTTCATATTTGGCTTCCAAACTCTGGAATAGCCTTCCTGATAACGTTCGGGGTTCAGACACACTCTCTCTGTTTGAATATAGATTAAAGACACATCTCTTTAGCCAAGCATTCATATAATGTATCTCATAATCTTGTACTGCAGTTATATCTGATCAAAACGCACATTATTATTCTTTAGCTTGGGTTGAACAAATAATTTTTGCTTGAATGGAACAACAGCTACGCTAATTATGTCTCTTTGTTTATCTGTTTCTGCCACGGGATTTACATCCCGTGGTAACTAGGAGTTACACAAGCTTCAGTCTGGATCCAGCCCTTAAATGATCTGAGATGACCAAACACCTGAGAAGAGATGATGCCGACCCCTCGGAGGACCTCAGAGGATGCCAACCTCTGATCCCCCAACAACATGCAGAATTAACAAATTTTGCCATAAGTTAATATATTAAGTTTCTACAATGTATAAATATATTGTAGAAACTTAATTTCCTGTAAAGCGCTTTGCAACGATTGTATCGTAAAAGGCGCTATACAAATAAACTTGAATTGAAATTGAATTGAATTATTAAATGCTCGGAGCGTGGAGGGAAATTGTTGGTGCTCCACTCATAGATCGATTACAAAACTATACAGGTATTCAAGGGCAGGTTTTAAGATGGTTTAGATCCTACCTGTCCGATCGCTACCACTTTGTTTATTTAAACGGGGAGTCATCTCAATTATCACCAGTAAAGTATGGAGTACCACAAGGATGTGTCCTAGGTCCTCTGCTATTTTCAATATATATGTTGCCCCTTGGTAATATTATTAGAAAATACGGGATTAGTTTCCATTGCTATGCTGATGATACTCAACTATATATCTCAACAAGACCAGATGAAACTTCTAAATTATCTAAGTTAACTGAGTGTGTTAAAAATGTCAAAGATTGGATGACCAATAATTTTCTCCTATTAAATTCAGATAAGACGGAGATATTACTTATTGGACCAAAAAACAGTACACAGAATCACTTGGATTAGACGGATGTCCTGTTACTTCCTCTAAAGTCAAAAATCTGGGTGTTACATTAGACAGCAACTTGTCTTTTGAAAATCATATTTCCAATGTTACAAAAACAGCATTCTTCCATCTTAGAAACATTGCCAAGCTACGGAACATGTTACCTGCTTCTGATGCAGAAAAGCTAGTTCATGCATTCCTGACCTCTAGACTGGACTATTGTAATGCACTGCTAGGTGCTTGTCCTGCATCTACAATAAACAAGCTACAGATAGACAGCGGCTAGAGTCCTTACCAGCTCAAGAAAATATGATCATATTACCCCAATTTTACAGTCTCTGCACTGGCTAGCTATTAAGTACCGTATCAGTTACAAAATATTACTACTTACCTATAAGGACCTAAATGGTTTAGCTCCTGCGTACCTAACTAGTCTTCTATCTCGCTACAATCCATCACGCTCCCTA
>JALXFT010003815.1:0-5000 GCA_023376895.1 Aspiorhynchus laticeps
AGGTCGCAAAACTCTGGACTCTTGGTAGTACCTAGAATAACAAAGTCCACTAAAGTAGGTATTGCTTTTTCATATTTGGCTCCCAAACTCTGGAATAGCCTTCCTGATAACGTTCAGGGTTCAGACACACTCTCTCTGTTTGAATATAGATTAAAGACACATCTCTTTAGCCAAGCATTCACAAAATGCATCTCATAATCTTGTACTGCAGTTATATCTGATCAAATGCACATTATTATTCTTTAGCCTGGGTTGAACAAATAATTTTTGCTTGGATGGAACAGCAGCTACGCTAATTATGTCTCTATTTGTTTCTCTGCTTCTGCCACGGGATTAACATCCTTCACAAGCTTCAGTCTGGATCCAACCCTTAAATGATCTGAGATGACCAAACACCTGAGAAGAGATGATGCCAACCCCTCAGAGGATGCCAACCCTCAGACAACATACAGAATTACCAAATTTTGCCATAACTTAAATATGTTAAGTTTCTACAGTATATAAATATATTGTAGAAAGTTAATTCCTGTAAAGCTGCTTTGCAACGATTTGTATCGTAAAAAGCGCTATACAAATAAAATTGAATTGAATCTAATCTACATCTGTGACCGATTGTAAAAGATCTAGGGATTTTTTTTCTCCCATCCTTTGAAATGCTCAACACGTCAGTGCAGTTTGGCTTTTGTTTGTATGACCAAACCTTTATTTATTTAATGCACAGACACAATACAGAAATACAATGATTTCAAAACAATGATATTCGTGTTTCAACAAGCCATCCAGCATCTTTACTGCTGATAAACAGACCAGCAACCCTGATAATAAAAACATAACTAACCTAAATCACAAGCAGCAGCTGCTTCTTCTGACCACAGATGTGCATCGTCTTTCTTCAAGATGTTTTACAGTCACACAGACATCTGTTCACTGCAAAACAGGCAGCATTAACACTACAAACAAACCTGCCATATCAAATCAATCTAAAAATGTTTTTTTTTTTTTTTTTTTTTTTTTTTTTAAATGGAACAGTTTATTGAAACTTTAGACAAAATTTAGTATCATATTTGATGCATCAGGCTATTATGGCTCATATAGTCTGACATAGTGAGAATATGGAGGAAAAAACAGCTAAATTTTACTCTGACTTTGCTACAGAAGCTAATATTTCTATGAAGAAATTCTGCTGCTTGTAATGTAAATCAATGAGATCTTTATAACAGTAGAGCAGATACTGACATAAAATGATCTAAATATCAGCGGTCGCTCTATATCTCCAATAATATGTCTCAGTCAGATGAGATGTAAATGATCCAAACATATAATGCAATGCTGATTGAGAGATGAATAATAAAGTCTCCCCAGAAGATGTGAGATGAAGATCATTCCTCCGCTGAGGAACAGTGAAAGTAAAGCTCCTCAAAAGATCCTGATGATCAGATTTGAGACTAAAACATGATTGATGGAGAATCAAGTAAAGCTGAGCTGCTTCAGTACAGTAAGTGTTCATCTGGAGATATGACTGCAGTTATTCTGATGCTTACTTGATCAAAATCAGTCAAGATTTGACACGTGAAGCAGCAGCTGTCTAGACTAATTTGTCATTATAATATTTCAATCACACAATTCATAAGCTAGAAAATAGACGCATTTAGTTTTCTGTAGCGCTACAGAGTCACCAAAACAAATATTAGTGTAATCATCACCATTACATTCACAAAAATAACAAATAATCATGAAGCATTTCAGCTGTTTTATCCACAGACAAAGAGCATGAAAGCATGAAATAACAAACACCGCTGTTTATGGGTGTTTTGTATCAGACTCTCGGAAAAAACACACAAAAAATCTTTCAATGGAGGCCAGTTTCATTTGCTGGAGCTTTGTTGAAGGAAATGAGATGCAATGTAATTGCTGAATTCAAAATCTAGAGATTAAGAGAACAATATTCTTCTACACAATACAGAAAGTCGTATAAGTCAAATACCAGTAATATCTCGGAAATGAGAACAAAGTGAACACAAAACAAAGACAGAAAAGTCACTGAGAACATGATCTGGTAACAGTTTGCTTAAAACCCCTTAACATAGAGAAGGTGAGTTTGTTTCTCAGTTGGATCAGATTTGGAGAAATGTGTCTCTGCATCAGTGTCTCAGCAATGGATGCTCTGTAGTGAATGGGTGCCGTCAGAATGAGAGCTGATAAAAACATCACAATAATCCACACCACTCCAGTCCATCAGTTAACATCTGGAGAAGACAAAAGTGTTAAAGTTTAGAGTGTTTTGGCTTGTAAACGCTGCTTGATCTGATGCAGATTTCTCTCCTGATTCAGACCAGAACACTTTTTCACTGGAGGAAGAGTTATTATGGATTATGAACTCTATGGTATTTGAGTTAAAAACGTCTTGATGATGGATTTGTTTCAGGTTTTGTCTTCTCCAGATGTTAACTGATGGACTGGAGTGGTGTGGATTATTGTGATGTTTTTATCAGACTCTCATTCTGACGGCACCCATTCACTGCAGAGCATCCATTGCTGAGACACTGATGCATTTCTACAAATGTACATTTTGGATTTACACCAAGAGTTAATTCTCTTAGTTGAGTTTAAAGTCATGGAGAAGGTGATCTGTTGTTTAAAACCCCTTGACGAGGAGAAGGTGTTTTTCCCGTTCTCTCAGACTAATACGTCCTCATTTTGAAAGCAGGCAGAAGATGCTGTATTAATGCAATCTTGCAGCATGGCTTTTCTACTCAATGAGTGAAATGAATTACTCTAGAGATTGCGAGTGACCAGAGGTCCCACCTCTGAACCGGATTTGCAGGCGTACCGCCGCTCGCAGCTCGCTGGATCCGTGCCGACCAGTTCATCTCTATCAAGGAGCAAATGAGCCATCGTGTGCGCAGAGAGCCGCTCAAATGAGGATGAATGGGATCTGGCTTTCTGCATCGAACACACAAGCAGACGTCTAAAGCAAGCCAGCGTTCTCACCGAGTAAATCAATAACCTCGACGCTAATGAGTGTTTAACAGCTAATGTATGTTGAAGCCACTAATTACAAACTGAGACAAGGAAAATTTGCCAGCTGATAATGAATCTAATGGGAATAAGCAGTAAATAAATGGATGCTTGAGAGGGAAATATGTTCTATAAAGACTGCAAATTTAGTATGTGTGACAGAAATATGCTTGGTGTAGGAATTATTCTGAAACAATATTCAGTCAGACATTGCCAGTAAATATCAGAAGCAATATGAAAGATTTGAAGCAGAAAGCATGAAATTGTATTTTCTTGTCAAATGTACTCCAATATCATTGTTTACAACTATGCATTTTTTTTTTTTAGAGTGCATCATTAATTATTACCTGTTTTTATCTGATGTAACAGGATGGAAATGAAGAAAAGACAGAATATTCTGAATAAATTCACTTTTAAAAAATTCCACACACTCAAAAAACTTGAACCTAAAACTCATTTTAAGCAAGGGTGTAGAATTTAGTAGGGACGCTATTCCACCAATGTCCAGCGACTACTAAATTGTTCCTAGCAATAATTTTGATCAAACAAGAGCCGAAGTGTATGAAACATATGAGCACAGTTCAACTGAATGATAAAGTTTACCCTCTTTAACTTTATGATGTTCTGCTGTTTTGTGTTCATCTGCTCTTTTTACACTGACTATCACTCTATATAGACTAATACAATCAGATACAACCATAATTTCTTAAATACTTATTATATAGTCAAGTCAAGTTGAGCTTTATTGTCATTCCGCTACATGTGGGGACATACAGTGGAACGAAATGTCGTGCCTCACGGGTCCACGGTGCTACATAAATACAGACATCAGCTGTGCCAGCTGTGCCACGTCCTCTCTGTAGTGCGTTTCATTGTTGTTGCTGATGAGACCTACCACTGTTGTGTCGTCAGCAAACTTGATGATGTGGTAGGAGCTGAACTTGGCAGTGCAGTCATGGGTCAGCAGCGTGAAGAGCAGCGGGCTGAGCACACAGCCTTGTGGGGCACCTGTGCTCGGTGTGGTAGTGCTCGAGGTGTTGTGGCCGACACGGACTGGCTGAGGTCTTCCGGTTAAAAAGCCCAGGATCCAATTACAGAGGGAATTGTTAAGGCCCAGCAGGTTTAGTTTATTTATGAGCTGTTGTGGGATTATTGTGTTGAATGCTGAGCTGAAGTCAATGAACAGCATTCTGACATAGGAGCCTTTGTTTTCTAGGTGGGTAAGAGCCAGGTGGAGGAAATTGCGTCGTCCGTAGAGCAGTTTGGACGGTATGCAAACTGGAGCGGATCGAGTGTGTTGGGGAGGCTGTTTTTGATTTTTTGCATGACTAACCTCTCAAAGCACTTCATCATGATTGGAGTCAGTGCTATGGGACGGTAGTCATTTATACACTGAAACTGAACATTGACTTCAATGCTCTGAGAGATTGGATGATTTCAACTGATTTCTATTGAACTGCAGCTCAAACTATTTCAAATCTAGTGAATTAAGCTACAAACTCCATCATAAAGCATAATGTTTCCATCTAACATGTATTTTGAGCTGCAGCTCGTCATATTAATGGAGTGTTTCACTAGTTAGCAGTAAACCGGTACCTCATGTGAATATGTTCATATTTGTGTTGGATTTTATCTTTGGAATGGAAATATGGCTATTTTATTTATAAAAATCATACTTTTTCGCTCATTTCAGTTGATGTGATAAAATTAGCGAGCTGAGCCAGTAGTGCTGACAGTGTCGTGTAAACATGACTGAAGATGCGATAAGATGAACCGAATCAATTGAGTGAGTCATTTACAATGGAACCGCTCCGATTGATTCAAACTCATGACTTTCATTCAGTTTCATTCATTCAGTTCAAGTGATTCACTAGCAAAATCTAGATCAAAAGAGACACTCATTTTCGAAATCTGACATCGCTTGTGACGATTATAAAAAGCACGTACAGTGATGTCTGAAACACTGCTTTACTCCAAATCAG
>JALXFT010003815.1:10000-45000 GCA_023376895.1 Aspiorhynchus laticeps
AAGAGACATTAACGAATCTGTTTTCATCATATTAGGCATAGGATTAATAAAGTGAACGCACATATTGTGAATGAAGTTATAATTATCCTGGTAGCCTTCAGTAAAATCACTTGTCTAAAATGATTCAACATGAATATCACACTGCAAAAAATGGTTTTCTTATTTAGATTTTTTTGTCCTGTTTCCGGTCAAAATATCTAAAAAGTCTTAAATCAAGAAGTAAAAATTATTGTCTTGTTTTCAGAAAAAAATTATTGTCTTGTTTTCTTAGAACAAGCAAAATAATCTGCCAATGGGGCAAGCAAAATAAGCTTATTTCAAACATAAAACAATATTATTTTGCTTGTTTCGAGCAAAAACTCACTTAATTTTGACTTGTTTTTTCTGAAAACAAGACAATAATTTTTACTTCTTGATTTTAAGAATTTTTAGATATTTTGGCTGGAAACAGGACAAAAATATCTAAGTAAGAAAAGCATTTTTTGCAGTGCATCTGACCCAATATTTACATTCTTCACTTACACAGACGACAATGAAAAGTGTATCAGTATCAATCAAGCTCAGCTTTGGGAAGGGAACAGATACTGGGAAAGAGAGAAGATAATGGAAATAATCCTTGAAATATTTATTAATTAAGGCCATTCCTGTTTTGGGATATGTTATTGTGTATCATCAAAAAATAAGCAAATCTTCTCCATTTCCAGTTTGTAGCATGGATCATTCATTGCGACATTTAATCTGATTCTCATGTTTAAGAATCTGTTATCTTGAAAAATAATACTTGGATTTAAACCTATATTGTTATCCAATTTATGAGCCTTTAAACACATGTAGGTCAGAAAGATCTACATTTTCTCGAGGGAGCATGCCCCCCCCCCCCCTAACAATCTCCATTTAGGGACTTCTGTATTAATAAAAACATGAGTAAAGCCAACACACATGAGATGAAGTGAACAAAGCCACACACGGAGAAGGTGACCTCAAATCTACCTTCCTTCCTTCAGACACAGCTTCCTATTAATCCACATTCAAATGCTTTTCTCGCTTATAATAAGTGCACATGGCAACATTTTTAAAGAGTGCAAGCATAAACAAATCTAGCAAGCACACTGTAAAAAGTGATGTTGACTTAACTTTAAAAAATTGATGAAACCCGTTGCCTTAAAATTATTGAGTAAATAATAATAAAAAAAAAATAAGTTAAGCGAATTGTCAAGTTCACAATTGTTTTTTTTTATTATTATTTACTTAATTTTAATGCAACATTTTCCTAAATTTTAAGACAACGGGCACTGTAAAAAGTGATAAGTTGACTTAACTTAAAAAAATTGAGGAAAATGTTGCCTTAAAATTAAGTAAATAATAATTAAAAAAAAAATTAAGTGAACTTGACAATTCACTTAACTTATTTTTTTTAATTATTATTTACTTAATAATTTTAAGACAACGGGCACTGTAAAAAGTGATAAGTTGACTTAACTTAAAAAAATTGAGGAAAATGTTGTCTTAAAATTAAGTAAATAATAATTTAAAAAAAAATTAAGTGAACTTGACAATTCACTTAACTTATTTTTTTTAATTATTAAGTTCACTTAATTTTTTTTTTAATTATTATTTGCTTAATTTTAATGCAACACTTTCCTCAATTTTTTTAAGTTAAGTCAACATCACTTTTTACAGTGTGAGGAAACCCGTTGCCTTAAAATTATTGAGTAAATAATAATTAAAAAAAATAAGTTAAGTGAATTGTCAAGTTCACAATTGTTTTTTTTTTTATTATTATTTACTTAATTTTAATGCAACACTTTCCTCAATTTTTTTAAGTTAAGTCAACTTATCACTTTTTACAGTGCAAAACTCCCAACCATAACGGCTGCGTCTAAAACTGCATTCATACCACACTACTCACATTTTGTCTTTTGCTTACTACATAGGGGAAGTATGTCATTTGGACACAGCCAATGAGGCTTTGGTCACTGTAATATTACTTTAGTCAAAAATAGTGATTCACTTTCCTATTTAAATACAGTTCGCTCAAGTATGGGACACCAAACGTAATAATCCTTTCCTTAAAACTTCACAGTGTGTCTGTGCCCTTAAACTGGGGCTTTTAAGCCATTTAATCCCAAAAGACATGAAAATATCCAAATGATGTGTCATAGTAACCCTTTGAAATAATCAATAATTCATTTTTGAATTTTTTTTGGAAAAGTGTTCGGTCACAATAGTGTCCGGTGGGATAATGCGAGCACTGAAATCACATATTTCTGCAGTCATAAAAATTGTTATATATCTTAGCCCAGCTATTTTTGATCATAACATTGATAGGAACACTGAGATAAAAAAATTCAACCATCACCGCATTTCAAAATAGTTTTTTTTTTTGCAAAATATAACATCAAAATTTCATATCAATGCTACGAGTATTACAACATCATTATTGTAAAAAAAAAAAAATATTTAGTGCAATATTTGTGCAAGTTCACTGTTATCCCAGCGGTCACTATTGTGACCGTTAACACGTTTACTCACTCTATGACCACACTCAACAAAACTGAAAATATGTGAATGCATATATTAATACTAGACACCCTAAATATCATGTGCACCAAAAATCTTTGTCATATCTTTATGTTAACGCACTTTACGTACTTAACGTGCATTTATCATCTTCTCAAGATTCTGCTCTGGTCATGTGACAATCTGCACTAATCATGTGAAACTGCACATATTTAATTGATATATTTATTTTTTCCATATTTGAAGGAAGTGCACTAAAACAAGTCGGTAAGGTTTTATAAACGAAAAACTTTTTTACGGTCACTATTGTGATCGGTGGGATTAAATGGGCACTTGTGCAGCTGCAAACAGGGACTACACTCTTAAAAATAAAGGTGCTTCAAAAGGATCTTCGAGCGATGCATAGAAGAACCATTTTTGGTTCCACAAAGAAGCATTCAGTCAAAGAACCATCTCTTTCTTAGCTTTTTATAATCTGAAGAACCTTATTCGCCACAAAGAAAGGTTCTTCAGATGTTAAAGCTTCTTTATGGAACCATTTAGACAAAAAAGGTTATTCTATGGCATCGTGAAGCACTTTTATTTTTAAGAGAGTACACTGATGTTCATGGACAGCATGAACAAAACAGACCAGCACATAACAACAGGTATAAAAGCTCTATCTGCATATAACGTGAGCCTCTACAGCCGCTAGGCTTTGAAGGTGAGAAAGTGAACATAATGTGTTTATAATATACAGGCCTGCAGCTTTATTACACAGCAGCACGTGTGCATATGAATACGGCTCATAATAAGGTTCATTACGAGTTGCATTAGGCCTCGTCTTTCAGTTTCTGTGATGCTTCAGATGTATGAAAGAGTGCGTTCAAACACTCCAACGTGAGCCATAATTGGTGTGAGAAATGCATCTGGTTTTTGTCAAAAAGTGACACGGTTCGAGGCTCAGATGCTATTTTAGGTATAGCAATATTATGAATATGACACTTTGTTGTTTCTTTCCTCCAATCTCATTAATTTTGGCAGTTTTTTTGGGTGTATTTTACAATATTGTTCCAAAGCTGTGTGACGTTTGTTCTGTAGAAGGCAAAAGGAGATGATTAGACGAATGTTCATGCTGTGCTTTGTGTAAATGATGACGAGACTCACAGAGACTGATGCATTTGTCCTCGATGCACATACATTATTCAGCGTATATATACTGTATAAAAAAAATGCTCATATTTTCTCATTAAATTCAAAAGTCTAAGTGGTGAAAATTATTTTTTCTTTTGTTCTGTTTTCTCACTAAATTAAAAAAATATATATATTTTCTCACTAAATTGAAAATGTCTGAGCCATGAAAATTATTCTAATTTCTCACAAAAAAAATGCTTTTATTTTCTCAGTAAGTAAAAAAAAAATCTATTTTCTCACTAAATTAAAAAAGTCTTGGCAGCAGTGGCGAAGCTACGGGTGGGCCCTTCAGCCGTGGCCCACCCAATGAGAAGTTGGTACTTTTCCAAATGAATGATAGGCTATTTAGTAAACGATAATAATAATAAACGTTAGTTTCAATATAACTTCATATATTTACTTTAAAATATATTTAACATGAGTTTTTATGGTCAATTACTACGACGGCGTTTTAGTGCCTCGTTAAAAAAAAAAATTAAAGTCGTAATATTTCGATAATAAAGTCGAAATTACGAGAATAAAGTCGAAATATTACGAGAATAAAGTCGAAATATTACGAGATTAAAGTCGAAATATTTCGATAATAAAGTCGAAATTACGAGAATAAAGCCGAAATTACGAGATTAAAGTCGAAATATTACGAGAATAAAGCCGAAATTACGAGATTAAAGTCGAAATATTACGAGAATAAAGTCGAAATATTACGAGATTAAAGTCGAAATATTACGAGAATAAAGTCGAAATTACGAGAATAAAGTCGAAATATTACGAGAATAAAGTCGAAATATTACGAGATTAAAGTCGAAATTACGAGATTAAAGTCGTAATATTTCGATAATAAAGTCGAAATTACGAGAATAAAGTCGAAATATTACGAGATTAAAGTCGAAATATTACGAGATTAAAGTCGAAATTACGAGATTAAAGTCGAAATTACGAGATTAAAGTCGAAATATTACGAGATTAAAGTCGAATTAAAGTCGAAATTACGAGATTAAAGTCGAAATATTACGAGATTAAAGTCGAAATTACGAGATTAAAGTCGAAATATTACGACATTAAAGTCGAAATTAAAGTCGAAATTACGAGATTAAAGTCGAATTTACGAGATTAAAATCGAAATATTACGAGATTAAAGTCGAAATTACGAGATTAAAGTCGAAATATTACGAGATTAAAGTCGAAATATTACGAGATTAAAGTCGAAATGTTTTAAGAATAAAGATTATAGTTATAATATTTTGAGAGAGGCTATTCTAGCCTTTTGTGCATGCAAATGGCCCGGGGGAGCACCGGGAGATATATTCCAAAATCTCAAAATATTCAAGATTCCAAATGTCAGTTTTATAGCGAAATACAAACAATCAGGCTATATTGCAATAATGTGAGTCAATCATCTTTCTGATTACAATAACGAACGACGAGACATTATTTTCATTATAAATTAGGCTAAACTTTTTTTTTCATGCCTTATGATGTTCCTTCACTTTTATATCTTGCTATAAACTTGAAATAAAGAGCAAAAACACATTTATAATTTGTATTTCGTTATAAAACTGACAGAATTGAAAGATGAGCTGTGTGTAAAAGCAGCAAAGCACAAAATTGTTGCGATATTGGTTGGCTGGCGCGCTACAAATAATGAATGGAAGACATTAAATATTATGTCCTCATTTACAGTATTATACCATGAATAAAACAGTTTGTGAATAGTCACTTAACGTTTACAGCAGAAAAGACAACAATATAACTTATGTTAAAAAATTTGAGTCCACTTCAACTTTTAGAACGTTTATTGCTGTTTAATTAAACAGGCTATGTGAGGAATGAACGTTTGGACGCCACAGACGCAATATAGGAGTAGGTGGAATTTTCACAATAATTTAATGAATTCATTCACATAAATACAGCGATCTGTCACGCCACATTAAAGAGCTTGAAAATCACATTATTGTAAGACACATAATTTGTGTTTCGCTATAAAACTGATTTTGAAAGGTGAGACTTTGTTTTATATTAAAAGCACCAAAAGCACTATTGCTATTGGGTGGCTGGCGCACTACAAATAACGAATGCAATGGAAGACATGAAATATTATTTCCAAGCATACTGTCCCCGCGTGTATGACATATAGTATGATTTCTGCTAATAATCCCACATATATGTGTAGTGTATTTAAAAAGGGTTAAATAAGAGAGCTACAGCGCCCCCCAAAGGAATGTCGATTGGGAATTCAATTCAATTTCAGTTCTCCTCGTAAGTGATGAGACATGCAACCATTGCTGCGTTTGTCCTCATCCCCACAAATACATTCAAAACAATATGTTCACGTTCTATAAAAATCAGTCATACAGCATGAAATCATGTTTCTAGTAAATGATGATGAATTTTGCATCTATAAATGAACTATTCTGTCGTTTTATAAAAGAGCCTCAACACAACACAACACTAAAGAACAAATATCAGATTTCTGTTCAGTTGAATTTTTACTAGAAATGTGTAAGTGATTTTGCAAAGAATATTAAAGCTCCAAATTGAGTTGAAAATGCTTGATCAGCACAAAGGAGAAGCAGGAGGCCTGAGGGAAGGTCAGTCTTTCTTCTCAACGCTTTACTGTACATACTGCATATAATATGTGCATTTATGTGCTTTGAAGGCAACGATGTGACTCTGCCCTTGAAAGTGTCCTGGTCTTCCCTCTGTCAGGTTGATCAAAGACCTGCGCACTAAAGGTGAAGCCCAGCACTGAATCAAACTCTACTGTACAGCATTTCTTATTCAATACAGAGCAAGATGCATTTACATTGTACTGTACATGAGGGTTTAGTGAAGCTCAGGGGTCTGAACGGAATATGAACAGTAAATCTTTTGAGTTACTCGCTCTCTATGGAAAGCAGTATGTTAAATCATAAGTTATCAGCTCCGCTGGGTGCTGTCTGATCTATGGGAATGTACAGTTATTACAACACTGTAAAAAATGGAACGGCTATTTACTTAAAAAAATGGTAACAATATTACACTTAATATTTTTGAGTAGTTTTTAAGGCTTGTTTTTTTTTTTTAATGGAATCTACCTGAATAAATCATGTAAAATCTCCTAAATTAATTAATCGACACAATGAATTTAATATAATTAGTGAAATGTGCTCATTTATTTTAAGTTGATTCTCAAAAGTCTGTGATTTTGAGTGAAGCCTGTTTATATTTGACTGAGTTATTCTGTACATTTAAAAGACTGTAAACAGCTCAAATACTTGAGAAATACTGGAAAGTACTCATTGAACAAGGCTTAATGCCTTATAGGAGTATTATCCATAACCATAAGCTCCATAACCATAAGCTCTACTCTTCTGCACAATGTTACAATCTCTTTCAAATGTCAAACATAACTGAACATTAAACATTAAAAGATGTTTCCCTTCACTCAAAAACACATAAAATAGCATTTAATTTCAAAATGTACTCTCCATATGCCATATGCAAAGCATGCTGGGAACTAATAATCACCTCTAAAATAAAACTGCAAAATTGAGCTAATTCTCTTAAAATAAATAAATAGATAGCCTTCTGTCCTTAATTGTTTTAGTTTAATCAGCTCCTCAATTCAAGCCTCAAAACTGCTGAAGTTTCCTTTAAAAAAATGAGGAAAACACACCTCTTGGTTTTATTAGTAAAAAGTCCTCAATATTTTCTATACAACACTGAATCACAATTTCTTTAACGAAATATACTCACTATTTTTAATTATCACCTTAATTTCTTTCATGAAAATTACAAGACTCATGATTCATTTTTTACAGTGAACATATACAGAGGATCCACAGAGAAAATGCTTTGCTTTTCGCTCTAAATTAAAAAATGGCTTTTGTTATTGGTAATATTAAACAGGAGTAATTCAATAATTTAGACGTGGCGCTGCATTGAGATCTCCATATCTCTGGGCTGAACCATATCAGACCTGAAAAATTAACATATTACAAGAAAAGTATGTTAAGAACCAAGATCTAAAATCATGTTCAGATGTTTTGAAAAAAGTGAATATTAGGCACTCGGACACATGTTATACGCAATAGTTTTGATGGAGGGAAACAAGATGCATTTCTATTTTTTTGAACATTATTTGTTCTTTTTTTTTCAACATTTCTATTTTCAACATTATTTGTTCTTTTTAAATAAATAAAAAGTATCAGCTGAATGCAAAGTGACCCACATTTGTTTTTTGATTACTGAATGTGTATGAACTATTTACTATTGGAGCCATATTTAGATCCCAATATCTCTGGAATTGAACCATTTAGGGCCTTAAAAAGTAAAATGCCAAAAGACTAGTTTGTTAACAACCAAAATCTAAAAGGAAATTAAGATATCTTTAATACTTCTTGAGTTACAGGCATGCAAACTTTGGAGAAAAAAAAAAAGTGTTTATTTTTTTATTTATGAGCCAAATTGAAATCCCAATATCTCTGGAACTGAACCATATAGGGTCTTTAAAAATAAGATATTACAAGAAAAGTTTGTTAAGAGCCAAAATGTAAAAGTATATTAAGATATCTTTAATACTTCTTAAACTGCAGGCTTGCAAACATTGGAAAAAACTTGAAAAGTGTGTTGTTTTTTTGTTTTGTTTTTACACCTGGAGCCATATTGAGATCCCAGCATCTCTGGAATTGAACCATATAGAGCCTTATAAAATTAAAATACCAAAATAAATGTTTGTTAAGAACCAAAATCTAAAAGGATATTAAGATATATTTAATATGTCTTTAGTTACAGGCATGCACATTTTAAGGAAAAACACAAAAAGTGCTTTTTCCCTTTTTTTTTTAACTGTCACCATTGACACATAATGCAACAAAGATTGCTAAAATCACCAGATTTTACAAACAGATCTACTAATCTCTGTGTAAAGATAACATTATGATGCTACCATCTTTCTAAACTCATTTTTCTCCCTCCTGTAATTTGGCTTCAAATCCCATTTTGACACTTCTCTACAAAATAGTGGATTACTCAGTAAATATACATACATGACATTTCATATTTGGGCTTTCAACACTATTTATGTTTGTCTTTCTTCAGAAAAAAAGTTGGAGATGTGGAAGAAAATCTTAAAATCTGTACAAAGGGTCACATAATCAATAGCATTCATTAGATTTGTCACATAGAAATATAGCACTGCGTTTTGCATTACATTACAATTACAATCTGCACTAATAGCATTTATATTCATGTTTATAATAATAAATAAGAAAAGATGTAAACACCAATGCAATGCATTGTTGCAGACCGACTGCAACCGATCAATAGCCTCTGTTTGGACTCCGGTGACATCCGTCCATGTTTTCAGAGTATTTTTCTCAGAATGTCATATCTGTTTACTCTCTACCTGCTTGTGTTTTGCGCTGGACGGGATCTGGGACTCGACGTGCCTAAACAGAAACCAATAACAGAGCCTCCATCACGACCCTCTCCAGGGGTATCGCTGTAAAATATCCGGTGTCTGATGCCTGGGATCTCTTTATATCTTAGTGGACCGGCTTTACAGAGCCTCTCGATGTCAGAGGCTATTCCCACAGAGACAAACGCTCGCTACAGCAAATTGTTGAGATGAGCCAGGCATCAGACGCCAATGTTATTGCAGCTGCTGGCAAATCCTCTGAGGTTCAGCCACGCAGATCTGTAATTTTCTCTCTGGCATCTTCATTAAATTGCTCCCCATGCTGCTGTTAAATAGAGCGGCTGCTCTTAACTGTCTTTAAGACTACAAGAATAAAGTGCTTGCACTGTTTGACAACACAAAACACGTCTGGAATAGCCATTAAAAAAATCCACCAACAGCATCGTCAGCAGATAAGAAACGATTTGTGTCCTTTAGTCTTTTGAGTAAATAAGATAAGCGTTGGGGTGATTTTGTGCACACCTCGTTTGCTGTGCATAAATTGTCCCTATATTTACATTTAGTCATTTTGCAGACGCTTTTATCCAAAGCGACTTACAATTGGGGAATACATCAAGCGATTCATCTTAAAGAGGCAAACAGACAGAGTAAGTGCTCATAACAACAAGTCTCAGCATTGTTCAAATAAGTACAAGCTAGCGAGGGAAGGAATAGATAAAGAGAAATTTTTTTTTTTTTTTTTTGGAAGTTTAGGATGAAGTTAAGTAGTGTCGGAAGAGATGAGTTTTCAGTTGTTGATTGAAGACTGACAGGGATCCAGCATTCCGGATAGGGGTGGGAAGATTATTCCACCATCCAGGAATGGTGAATGAGAATGTTCTGGAGAGTGATTTTGAGCCTCTCTGTGATGGTATCACGAGGCGTCGCTCACTAGCAGATCTCAGACTTCTGGAGGGGATGTAGATTCGTAAAAGTGAGTTGAAGTAGGCGGGTGCTGAGCCTGTGGTTGTTCAATATATGCAAGCATCAATGTCTTGAAATGATGCGAGCTGCCACTGGTAGCCAGTGCAAGGTGATAACGAGAGGTGTAAAATGGGCTCTTTTAAGACCAGTCGTGCCGCTGCATTCTGGATCATTTGTAGAGGTTTGATTGTGTTTGATGGAAGTCCAGCCAGAAGAGCATTGCAGTAGTCCAGCCTAGAAACGACAAGGGCCTGGACAAGAAGTTGTGCCGCATGCTCTGTCAGAAAGGGCCTGATCTTTCTGATGTTGTGCAAACCTGCAGGATCGAGCAGTCTTTGCAATGTGCTCTTTGAACGTCAGTTGGTCATTAACGATTACACCAAGATTTCTGACCAAAGTTGATGGGGTAATTGTAGAAGAACCTAGCTGGAGGGTGAAGTCATGCTGTAGAGATGGAGTGGCAGGGAAAACAAGAAACTCAGTCTTTGCCAGGTTGAGCTGTAGGTGATGTTCTTTCATCCATGCCGAGATGTCCTCCAGGCAGCCAGAGATACGTGTAGCTACCGTAGGATCATCCAGTTGAAAAGAGAGATAGAGCTGTGTGTCATCGGCGTAGCAATGGTAGGAGAAGCTATGTGCCTGTATGATGGGACCCAGTGATGTAGTGTATGTGGAGAAGAGGAGGGGTCCAAGAACTGAACCCTGAGGAACCCCAGTAACCAGTTGATGTGCTTTGGATACCTCCCCTCCCCAGGCCACCCTGAAGGACCTACCGGTGAGATAGGATTCAAACCAGCGAAGTGGAATCCCAGTGATGAGAGGGTGGACAGGAGGATCTGATGATTGACAGTGTCAAAAGCAGCAGATAGATCCAGCAGAATGAGGACTGAGGATATGTAATCGGCTTTTGCAATTCGCAGGGCTTCAGTGACTGAGAGTAGCGCAGTCTGATACTTGCGCCTCAGTGAGGGAGAAGATGGGAGTTTGAGCAGTGGATGTGGTTGGTTGGAGGTCGTGTGTGTGGAGCTGAGAACTGACTACTGATTGTTCTAGTTTTGTCTGTGAAAAAAGTGGCAAAGTCGTCAGCTGTTATAGAAGTGGTGGGCGGTGGTGGAGGGGGACAGAGGAGAGAATTAAATGTTCTGAAGAGATTACGCATGTCTGGAGCGCTGTTGATCTTGTTGTGGAAATATGAGGATTTGGCAGTGTGGACTTCAGCAGAGAGATGAAAGCAAAGACTGATACCTACTCGGGTCCGACTGATCGTTTGATTTGCGCCATTTTCTCTCTGCCGCTCTGAGTTTGGTCCGATGCTCACGAAGAACATCGGATAACCAGGGGTTAGAAAGGGCAGCCTGTGCTGGCCTGGAGGAGAGAGGACAAATGTCGTCTAGACAAGAGGTTAAGGTAGAGCATAAAGTGTCAGTTGCTGCATTCACATCCAGAGATGTGAAATGGGTAGGTGAGGGAAGAGAGGAGGATACTACAGAGGAAAGAAGGGTGGGGGAAAGGGAGCGTAGGTTTCGTCAAAATGTAATTTAAATGTAATGAAGAAATGGTCAGAGATATGTAGTGGTTGTACCAGAATGTTATCTGCAGTACAATTGCGTGTGTAAATTAAATCAAGTTGGTTGCCTGATTTGTGCGTGCTTGTAGTGGTAAGGCGTTTGAGATCAAATGAAGCTAGGAGTGAATGGAAGTCTGTAGCATAGGGCCTGTCTAGGTGAATGTTGAAGTCCCCAAAGACTAAGAGTGGAGTGCCATCCTCCACGAAAGGGGACAGCGTCCAGCTCCTCTAGGAAGGTGCCTAGAATTTGGCCAGGGGGACGGTAAATTACCACAACCTGGAGTTTTATAGGAGCTGTTGCAGTAATAACATGAGATTCAAATGAGTTGTGATTGCCTAGGGGAGAGAGAGTTGAGTATTTCCAATTGTTTGAAATGAGCAGACCAGTGCACCCACCCCGGCCAACTTGCCTTGGGGTGTGAGAGAAAGAGAAATTGTGAGAGAGAGCAGCCGGGGTTGCTGAGTCTTCTGGACGAATCCAGGTCTCAGTCAAGCCAAAGATGCTGAGAGTGGATTGTAAGGAAAAAGCAGAAATGAAGTCAGCTTTGTTGACAGCTGACTGGCAATTCCAAAGACCCACAGAGAAAGAAAGAGGTGCAGTAGAAGATGTAGTGATCGGGCGCAGGTTAGCAGGATTACGTGTGATGGTAGAGCGAGGTTGAGAGAGAACCGGAATGGTTTGGAAACACATGATAGAGGTGGAAGGATAGAGGATAGGGAAGGAGAGTGTGTGAGGGAAGATAGAAATGATACTTAAGTGTGTGCTCAGTGTCGTTGCTCGGTTAAAGTCGCGCTGGAAAAAGACGTCGGTCTTTACACTCGTCGGCCTTTACACTCGTCCGCCTTTACACTCGTCGGCCTTTACACTCGTCCGCCTTTACACTCGTCCGCCTTTACACTCGTCGTCTTTACACTCGTCCGCCTTTACACTCGTCCGCCTTTACACTCGTCTTCTTTACACTCGTCCGCCTTTACACTCGTCGTCTTTACACTCGTCCGCCTTTACACTCGTCGCCTTTACACTCGTCGCCTTTACACTCGTCCGCCTTTACACTCGTCGCCTTTACACTCGTCCGCCTTTACACTCGTCCGCCTTTACACTCGTCGTCTTTACACTCGTCGGTCTTTACACTCGTCGCCTTTACACTCGTCCGCCTTTACACTCGTCCGCCTTTACACTCGTCGTCTTTACACTCATCGGTCTTTACACTCGTCCGCTTTTACACTCGTCCGCCTTTACACTCGTCCGCCTTTACACTCGTCGTCTTTACACTCGTCCGCCTTTACACTCGTCCGCCTTTACACTCGTCTTCTTTACACTCATCCGTCTTTACACTCGTCGTCTTTACACTCGTCGGCCTTTACACTCGTCGCCTTTACACTCGTCCGCCTTTACACTCGTCCGCCTTTACACTCGTCCGCCTTTACACTCGTCGCCTTTACACTCGTCCGCCTTTACACTCGTCGGTCTTTACACTCGTCGCCTTTACACTCGTCCGCCTTTACACTCGTCCGCCTTTACACTCGTCCGCCTTTACACTCGTCCGCCTTTACACTCGTCGGTCTTTACACTCGTCGCCTTTACACTCGTCCGCCTTTACACTCGTCCGCCTTTACACTCGTCCGCCTTTACACTCGTCGTCTTTACACTCGTCGGTCTTTACACTCGTTGCCTTTACACTCGTCCACCTTTACACTCGTCCGCCTTCACACGATGGCTGAGCGCTTCCGCGTCAGCGTGCGGACATCAAATAAATACACAGTCTAAGATATTAGAGTGAAAACAGCTGTGGCCGTTTTGTAATTAGCACAGCCAATAGTCTATAGCAGTGCAAATAGCCAAAGACGAAACTAACGCTTCGCACTTAAGCCCACGAAAGGAACAGTGCAAAAGACACAGGCTCCTTCTTAGCCGAGGGGCAATTATTGTAATTACCAGTAAGTGCAATCAGAAAATAGAAACCTCAACAAAAATACAGATTAGAAAAAGGTAGGAAACGAAGTATTCCTTCCTAGCAGCAAGTAAATAATTTAAACAACAGAACTACGAACAAGTATTATAACACTTACGCGCGCTGCCGTCCGTCTCTGACTGATCGCCTTCTATATTAACACAATATCTATAAAATCTCTCAAACTTTTTGACTCCAAGGCTTTCTCACTGTCCATAACAATATTCAAAGATTGCTTAAGGTTTCCAGTTGTTTGTGAGTTACTGGATTTTTTATTTATTTTTTTACTCACAATTTCTACCCGAACTACTGTAAAATAAAAGAAAGATTTTTTAAAGTTGTAAATAAAAATATTATTACAAGGAAAAAAATTCAGCTGCTGAAAACTTAGCTATGCATCACAAGAATCAATATAGAGTCTGTGCAGTGAAAATTCATCTATTTTCTCACAAAATTAAAAAATATATTTTATATTGGGGGACGTTTTATAAGAATCTTTCTATCTTTCTTTTTAAGTTAAAATTCAGTGTTACTTATTTTTTGTAATTATATGTGAAAAATACATCTATACAAAAATATATATTCATTGTAAAAGTATATTAATTTTAAGATTTTATTAATTTACTTGGGTTTTCCGGGTCTAGAAATCACACTTTTTGAATCCTGGATCTTAAAAGACACAAAGAGTTGTGGAGGTGAGTTAAAATGAGAAAGATTTGCTATTTTAATGCCTGTTTTGTTTTATTATAAATCATTTTAAATCATCCTGAGGCCCCCTAGTGGACCCCGGACCCCTGGTTGAGAAGCACTGATATAGATATAGAGTGCTATTCTTGCAGCTTTGTCATAAAATGGTAAATTGTTGGCCTATGGTGAATAAATTAACATAAATAGGAACAATGTAGCTTAATGAGCCGCTCAGCCACAGGAAACACTGAAGTTTAATATGATGCTGCTCATGAAATTGACTTAATCATTGGGAAACATTCTGCTTATTTTCACTGTAATTACACTCAGTTCTGCCTCAGATGATCCTTGTTATGAGGAAAAGAACCCTGGTGTTATTTAGCTTATTGTTTACCTGCACTGACACATAAACGTGGTGTGAAGTTGCGGAAATATTGAGATGGAAGCACATGACTGTGAAGGCAATATTGCTTAAATATAATGATCATGAACACATTACAGAAATAGCTCACCCCAAAATTAAAATTAGCTGAAAATGCACTCACCTTCAGTTCATCTGAGTTTGTTTCTTCATCAGGTTTGTAGAAATGTGTCTCTGCATCAGTGTCTCTGCTCTGCAGTGAATGGGTGCCGTCAGAACGAGAGCTGATAAAAACATTAAAAAATATTTTATACATGTTCATTTAGATTTGTTCGTAAAATAATATACATGCATAATATAATATTAAAATGTAAATAACTATTTTTAAATACATTTTTGAAAACGTACACATTTTTGAACGATTACAATTTTTTAATCAGCTAGTAAACTAGTAAAACTACACATTCTGAACAGTTATAGTTTTAAGCAGTGTATTAGTTAGGGCACAATCTACTGTGTTAATATGAAGGGATTGTCTGTATTGATTTTTCCACAGGTTTTTTTAATTGCATTTTTAATTACGCATTGTATTTTGTGTTTTCGGGTTACAGCCGATAATGAATAACGAATAATGTCCTGGAAAATTACTATACCTTTTCCATTTTTCTAGATATTTTTCTTACAGTCATCAACTGTACAACAGTACAGTACAACTGATCAGCAATCACAGGTACAAGCGCATCATAAATGAACGATTATTACTAAATTGTTTTATTATTATTATTAAATTAAACAATTGCAAATAGCAGCTAACTTAATTCACGTGACGTGTGCACTTCTAGGCATCTTTGATTTCCTCTTTTTGTGTAATTTAGAAGGTAAATGTTCCTTTTTATCATTTGAGTCACTCATCAAAAGTTGCCAAATAAATTTTTAAAAAGCTAAATTTGTTGCTAGGTGCTTTTTGGAAAAAAAGTCTGAAAAGTTGCTAAATTTAGCAACAAAATTGATAAGTTGGCAACACTGGTGACACGATGACAGAGTCGATTAATTACCTTCAGGTTTGGAGATTTGCTGGCCTTAATATGTTGCTTGTAAATAAATGCAGCTCTGCGTGTTTTGGGTTTTGAATCATCTTATACATTTTTAGCTTTAAAATGCGTGACTTTTATTTTGTGACTTTTAAATGCGTGACTTTTATTTTGTGACTTTAAAATGCGTGACTTTTATTTTGTGACTTTAAAATGCGTGACTTTTATTTTGTGACTTTAAAATGCGTGACTTTTATTTTGTGACTTTAAAATGCGTGACTTTTACTTTGTGACTTTAAAATGCGTGACTTTTATTTTGTGACTTTTAAATGCGTGACTTTTATTTTGTGACTTTTATTTTGTGACTTTAAAATGCGTGACTTTTATTTTGTGACTTTAAAAATGCGTGACTTTTATTTTGTGACTTTAAAATGCGTGACTTTTATTTTGTGACTTTTAAATGCGTGACTTTTATTTTGTGACTTTAAAATGCGTGACTTTTATTTTGTGACTTTAAAATGCGTGACTTTTATTTTGTGACTTTTAAATGCGTGACTTTTATTTTGTGACTTTAAAATGCGTGACTTTTATTTTGTGACTTTTAAATGCGTGACTTTTATTTTGTGACTTTAAAATGCGTGACTTTTATTTTTAGCTTTTAAATGCGTGACTTTTATTTTGTGACTTTTAAATGCGTGACTTTTATTTTGTGACTTTAAAATGCGTGACTTTTATTTTGTGACTTTTAAATGCGTGACTTTTATTTTTAGCTTTTAAATGCGTGACTTTTATTTTTAGCTTTTAAATGCGTGACTTTTATTTTGTGACTTTTAAATGCGTGACTTTTATTTTGTGACTTTTAAATGCGTGACTTTTATTTTGTGACTTTTAAATGCGTGACTTTTATTTTGTGACTTTTATTTTGTGACTTTAAAATGCGTGACTTTTATTTTGTGACTTTAAAATGCGTGACTTTTATTTTGTGACTTTAAAATGCGTGACTTTTATTTTGTGACTTTAAAATGCGTGACTTTTATTTTGTGCAGTGGTAGTTTACGGTGCTGAGCGGTCTCCATGGTGACTGACTGATTGAGCGGCTGAGAGGAGAAGAGACTAGTGCGGTTTACAGTAGCTTAGTTAATTAGTGATTGATTGATTACTCATCATGGACAAAAGTGACGGTTACTCGTATTTCAAGAGAACCAGTCCGTTCTGCATGGTGCTCGTGACAATTTATGTGTGTGTTCACACGGTAAGTTCAAACTTTAACGAACTAACGTAACGTAACGGTATTCAGTCATAATGAAGCTCCTGAGGAGAATTTCAGAAACTACGCGACTTTCCATATTAATGTTTGATATGACTGTCAGAACAGCCATTTGACTTCTCTTAGACTAACTATTATTATTAAGATTGTTATTATTTACCAAATATGTTGATTCTAACTTCTCCTAGCTTTAAAGCTACATCCAACCAAACTCGGTCCAGATCTTCAGACTTAGTTTGCGTTACTTTTCTGACGGTTTTCATAAAAATGAAGATTAATAAAGGAAAAAAATAATAATCCAACAGTGACGGAACGTCTATTCAAAATCCAGCTTGTCAAAATTCAAATCTAAACACACTGAAGCCCATTAGACTCAAATAAACCACCAGTCTGTGTATGTATTTAATATTTAATAAGCGTTTAGACTCATTTAGGCGCCTCTTTTTCGCGCTCAAATTCATTTTCAAATGTAACGTTAGAAGCGCGCGCTCTTTTTTCTTTTTGAGGCGCGCGATGAAAAAGGCTAAAATATTTATTTCAAATTATTATAGACAGATATTATTTAATTCTATTATTTAATTTCACCGTGTGTATTTGTGAAAATGAAGCCTATTTAATGTTACCTATGCGTTTGTCAATGTTAAGACTCAGGTTTCCGCGAGGCATTGAAAGTCATTAAATTGATTTTGCGAAAAATAAGTCCTTAAATTGCATTAAACTCATTCAATTTTATTCCCACAAGCATTACAAAGTTTTAGATGGTTGTGAAGAAAAATATTACCAGTTTATTTTGATTATACAGCAGCCTTCATAATTAATAACTTGTTAATATGAACACAATAGGCTGATTTTTCAGTATATCTAGCATTCAATATCTATAGGTACTTAAATTAATTTTGAAATATCTGAAAATATATGTTTATGTTTTAAGCTGTCTGCGGATCCATTTCTAATTTAGTCCAGAGTGATAGTTTATTTAAATTATGTAGATTTATTCAAATAACCAAGATTATCATCATTGTCGAATTGAATGGTTGGCCTACTTTAAAACATATAAACATCAAAAGTATGGGATTATTAAGATTTTATGATTTTGAAAGAAGTCTCTTATGAGTAGCACTAGCAAGGCTGCATTTATGTGATCATAAAAACATTAATATCATTTATTGTTGTGATTGAAAGCTGAATTTTCAGCATCATTACTCCAGTTGTCTTTTTTGTTGTTGTTGAAGCCATAATATACAGTATTACCATACTGTATTTAAATAAATACTTAAGTGTTTAAAAGTGTCAGTCAATGCATTCATAAAGTTACAAAATATTTTATTTCAAATAAATGCTGTTCTTTTGAACTTTCTATTCATCTGACTTTATCTTATTATTAAAGTAAAATGTATTAGTTTCCACAAAAATATGAAGCAGAAGTTTTTTTTTCAAAATTGATAACCATTATTAATAATTGAGCACCAATAATAACTGATCATTACAGAGCAGCAGATCAGCATATTATTATGATTTCTGAAGATCATGTGACACTGAAGACTGGAGTAATGATGCTGAAAATACAGCTTTGATCACAGAAATAAATTACAGTTTAACACATATTCACATAGAAAACAGCTGCTTTACATTATAATAATATTACATAATATTACTGGCACAGCAGCCTTGGTGAGCTGCTTCAAAAACATTTGAC
This sequence comes from Aspiorhynchus laticeps, assembly GCA_023376895.1. Lineage (NCBI taxonomy): Eukaryota > Metazoa > Chordata > Actinopteri > Cypriniformes > Cyprinidae > Aspiorhynchus > Aspiorhynchus laticeps. Next base: position 28,616 of record JALXFT010003815.1, read on the forward strand.
CCGGAGTGTGTGTTATATTTATATATATATAGGTTGTGTATAGAATTAAAGAAAAACAAAATGGCATTAAAAAGCATTAAATCAGATTTGATTATACCTGCAGAAACCCTGATAAAAATGGTTTTTATTGCTTTATTAAAGTTATGCAAAACCAATGTTTACTTTCATGCGACGTCACATTTGCAAGCTTGCTATGAAATCCATTTTATTTTATCCCAAATTCCTTTGATTTTCTGGATTCTGTTTTAATAATTAAATCAAAAAGCATGTCTAATTAATAAAAAAAAAAAAAAAAATTATATATTTTTTTATTTTTTTAAGTTTTATTTTATTAAACTTTAAGGCCCTATGAATTTTTTTTTTCCCTCATATTTTTTTTTATTATTTTTTTTACCAAATTCTGTTTTCCATTAATTTTCTGGATTCCATTATAATGATTTCATTAAATATTAATATCAAAAACATCACTAATTAATTGATTTGATAAAAAAAAAATATATATATATATATACTGTATATGTGTGTGTGTGTGTGTGTGTGTGTGTGTGTGTATATATATATATATATATATATTATATTAATTTCTTTTTTTTTTTCAGAAATACTGTTGTGTACTTACATTTTTCTGCTAAATAAATGCTGGTAAATATTCATTTAAAAATAATGTTTTAATAATAATTTAAGTAATATATTTCTGTCACAGTCTCTTCACATTAAACCGATGATTATTATTAATTTTTTTTAACCATGTATCTGTGCCATTCATCCACAGAGACACGCAGAACATGCACGATTCATATTTAATTAGTCTTTTTGTGAATTTGAGAAAAAAATAAAACCTATTTCATACAGCCCTAAAAATGTATTTTTTGCTAAACTTTTAATAAATTGCTTTTAGATAGTGTAAGTTTCTTGATTTCAATTACTTAGACATGCTTTCTGATTAATGACTTAACTTTAACCATTAAAGCAGAGTCTGTAAAAAACGTAATTTGGAAAATATCCATCGATCTTAACAGCCGCATAGAAACTCCCTAGCAACCCATAGAAACTCCCTAGCAACCCATAGAAACTCCCTAGCAACCCATAGAAACTCCCTAGCAACCCATAGAAACTCCGTAGCAACCCATAGAAACTCCCTAGCAACCCATAGAAACTCCCTAGCAACCCCTCGGAGTGCTCTAGCTGTGGCTCTGCAGTGATTGTGTTTCATTGGTCTGCAGTGGACGGCGTTCTGGCCTCAGGACGTCCCGTATGGTATTCTGGGTCCTCTGGGCGCTCTGGCCAAGCGTTTCATGGACTATCTTTATCCTGCGCTGTATTACGGGTGAGTGAGCGCCGTCAGTCATGCACTGAGTTCAGAGCTGACGCTGATGTTTGTTACTGAATCTGTGTTTCAGATGGTTTCTGATGTTGGCCATCCATGTCTGCGAGGCTCTGCTTGCGCTGAAGATCTGCAGGTATGTGTTTTTCATCTTTTCCACCACACGGTGGCAGTACAGACCGTCAGATGTGTGCATGCTGTTCAAACTAACACTACTGTGTGCATTGTGAATTTACTGAATGTATGGGAGAAATTACTACACATTTGCTGAAAATAATTTTGTATACTACATTGCAATGCTCTTGACCTGATTTTACATTTCCAGTGAGACCTGTAGATAATATTCAGTAGATAGTATACCAGTGTTATTATAGTTACTAAAATTAATACCATACAATTAAAACCATTTTTGTTATTGAAATAAAATGTTATAACAAAATATATAAAACTTATTTTATTTCTGCTAGTTGCCAAGGTAATATTTCTTATTTTCATTTATTTGAATTTGATGTACTAAAATAAGTAAATAAAAATGATTAAACTATTAGATGTATAAAAAAATGCAAAACACAGCAAAATTATTAACTCCCACCTAGAAGCAAAATGATTTTTTTTCAAAGTATTAATAAAAACTACAATTGTATTTGAATGATACTAAAATATCACTGGTGTAAACTGCACAGGACTTTATACTTTGAGCAGAACATACCTTTTTCTGTGTAAATGAGAAGAATAAATACAGTGCCCTCCACTAATATGTAAATAAAAATGTGAATCATTTTTCCCACATAAAAATGATACTATATATATATATATATGCGCAGTATGATCAATGATAATACATATACTAAAATGTGTATATGTAGTACTTATACAGTTTTATCTTTTAGTTTTGGATCTGTTTTTAGTTGTTTTAATACTATAATTGATTGCTTCTGTTGTCCTCATTTGTAAGTCTGCTAAATGACTGAATGTAAATGCAATATTGGCACCCTTGGTAAATATGAGCAAAGGTGGCGGTGAAAATAAATGCATTTTTAAAAATCTTTTTGATCTTTCATTCAAAAAATTCACAATTCTAACCTATCATTGAAGTAAAACGATTGAAAATGTGTGGAATCTCATGATGAAATAAATGCTTTCTCTAGTTCAGGGTTTCCCAAAGTGGGGTTCGTGAACCCCTGGTGGTTCGTGAGGGAATTGCAGGGGGTTCGTGAGTTGGTGCACTGTATGAGTGTATACCATTAACGAATTAATACAAAGAAAAAATTAAATTAAAAGTTTTTGCAAATAAATGTTACATGTTTATACAAATGTGATGTAGGCTAAATGTAAAATCTTAAATGTACAAAAATAATTATCTTTACCTGTATTAAAAAAAAATATTGTGGAAAAAAATCTAATTGCATTGTAAATTACAGTAATATGAATTTTAATCATTTGTTGAGTGTAATAACAATAGCTATGAAAATACTACTGAAACTTTAAACCTGATAAAAATAAATGTTTTTAAAGTTAAACGTGCCATTAAATTATTGAAACATTTACTTAAAATCTCAGGGGGTACTTCAAGTAAATCATTCAGGTCAAAGGGGATCGGCTGACAAAAGTTTGAAAACCCCTGCTCTAGTTCACGTTGGCCACAGTTATTATAACGTCCCTTTCCCAAGATAACAGCTTAGTTTTCTCCTATAGACCAATTTCGTGTAGACGTCACGGTTACGTCACTCGCAGCTGCGCGCACATCGTGGTGCAGAAACACGGTATCAAGTGGAGTGAAACGGGAATAAGAGAGAAAATGTATTGGATATCAGAATCAGAATGCAAATCATTTTTATAGAATACTGTCTTCAAAAGCGCATTTGACTCTAAACACAGACGATTAAACGGACAGACTAATGAATAAACCTGCTATGATTACTCTACTTTTAAAGCATAAATTTGATTTAAACAATTGGTCTACATAATATTCACATATGCACTTCATAGGGAACATAGCGTAATATTTTACATTTAATGTTACCTTTTTCTCGCAAATGCTACTTTATATTTCGGACTTTATAACTCTATTTAACTCAACAATAGCGAGTTTGTCCATTCTGAGGGGGGAAAAAGCCAGAAGTGAGGGATATAAACTCAAAAGAGAGATTGACGAGTTGATTTTTCTTATCAGAATTGTGAGAATAAAGTCAGAATTTTGAAATATAAACTCAAATTTAGCTTTTTTATTCCATGGTTTCCATAGACCGCCACTTAAACTCATTTTCTGCCACCAGATAGGCTCCGCCCACAAAACGTCAACACTGTTTGCAAACACGAAATTGGTCTATAATGCCTGATGAGGTTAGAGAACACCTGATAAGAGATCAGAGACCATTCCTTCATCCAGAATCACTTCAGATTCACAGCTTCTTCTCTTCAGTTCACTTCACTCATGTTCTTCAGAGGACAGGGACGGCCGTAGCCGAAGTGACCAATATTTGAGTAGATTTTGATGTTTGTTTTTGGATTATTGTCCTGATGGAAAATCCAAACATGGCCTATTATAAGATTTCTATTAGAGTCAGTCAGGTTTATTGGTATTTGATAGAATCCATGATGCCATGTGTCTAAACAAGATGTCCAGGACCTGTGGGTATTTTGTTTTGGGCTTTCTGACCCCAAAACTCAACTATTTTCTGCAGTTCTCCAGCTGTGATGTCCACTCAAACTCTCCTCCTCAGCGTGCATTAGGACCATATAGACACACGTCCTCTTCCAGGCAGATTCGTAACATCTTTAGTTGATTGGAACCTCTTAATTATTACCCTGATGGTGGAAATGAGGATTTTCAATGCTTTAGCTCTTTTCTTACAGCCACTTTCTATTTTGTGAAGCTCTATTATCTTGTTCTGCTCATCAGAATACTATATTCTCTGGTTTTACTCCTTATGATGGATGATTAAGGGAATTTGGTCTTTGTGTTCCTCATATTTATAAGTCACGGCTGGACAATTTCATGTTCATAATCACCCTGGTGTGCTCAAAAATGTAAATATGAATGGGAATATACTTAAGAGATATTTTACTCAAAAGAGTTTCTAGGGGTGCCAATAATTGTGGCCGGCATGCATTGGAACATTTATATCATTATGAAATTCCCCCCCCCTTTCAATTGATTTGCTTCAATGATAGGTTAGAATTTTGTGAATCTTTTGAATGAAATAAAGATACTTTACTCTTATTTATCAAGGGTGCCAATATTAGTGGAGGGCACTGTACATTAATAAGAATATAAGATGAGCTTGTTTCATGCCTCATCAAACGCAGGGCTGTGTTGATCTGTGTGCGTGTGCGCGCGCGTGTGTGTGTGTGTGTGTGTGTCTGCAGTGATAAAGGCATTGACCGCACATCCACACGCTTGCTGTGGTTCACTCAGACGTTTCTGTTTGGTCTCACGTCTCTGGGTCATCTGGTCAAATACAATCCTGCCGTCCGATCCAAACGCCAGTGACCGAAACCACGGCTCGTCCCACAGCTTTATATGTCAACCAGCAGTAGTGTAGTCTAAACACTGTATATAAACTCAAATATTTGTTCTGGTGGAGGGAAAAAATAAATACTTTTAACAATGTTCACTAAGAAATTGCTGGAATGTTAAACTGTGGATGGTTATTTCAAAGAAATGGAAAATAAACTGACTGTTATCTGACATGTTGTTTTTGTCATCTGTCAGTCACATCATAAAATACTGTAATAGAGATATGAAGCTGTTCAGACGACGTTGACCGGATCTCATCATTGATGAATGAATTGATTCAAACACGTGTAGATTAATCTAATTAACCACACTTCAGTTTTGACTGAAATCCACTGAACAGACATTACAAAAAAGTAACTTTAGAAAGAAATATTTTGATTTATAACAATGCATAAATGTGAGTCACTGAATCATTCAATTTGTTCAAACGGCTGATTCATTCAGAAACGAAGCAAGTGAACGTCTTGAGTGATTCACTGAATCAATGACTCACTCGATGTGGATTCATTCAGTAATGAATCAGTGCTGTGTGTTGATCAGACACAACAGTTCTGCTGTGACTTTCATTATTTAATTGGAGCAAAACAATGTGTCTAAAACGTTACACAATATGAACTTGATTATTGAACTGTTGTATAAAATCACATTTACAGTCGTGCAGATATTGGGGAGAGAGCACTCTTGCTGGTGTGATATTGCTAAACTACATCATATGATATAAATATGAGTCATTTTTTCCCTCATATCTTGACTTTTAGGCTCATATAACTGTATTGTAATAGTCTTAATCATGCAGTCATTTTTCTTCTAAACGCTCGATCTGTGTTTATTCTAACAGCAGTGTCAGATATTGAGATCAGTGCAGAAAACATTTTCTTTCTTGTGTCTTGTTTTCCTGAACAAATATCGAAACATTCTTAAATCAAGATACATTTGCTTGAGAAGCAAAATTACATTAAGTACTGTTAAAAAAAATATAAAAATTGATATGTGAGGCCATGTCAGGGGGTATTAGGAGCCCTCTGGGGCTAGACACACAGAACAGTACATGACAAGACTCCAGGGCCAGACAAACAGGACAGGACATCCCACTGGAACCAGAAGCCCTCCTGGGCTGGCTTGGAACCTGAGGCTTCCTCTGGGCATGACGAAGTGTCAGGGGCCCTTAGCAACCGCTTCCATCTCAGCGACAAGGGGGCAGGCGGCTGGGAATGGCCTCCATAGCCACTCGTCTGCCTGTCCCAGACGAGTCTCCATGGACAAGACAAGTTTAAAATGTTCCTGTGGGCACAACAAGACAACACGGCACTCCTGGCCGTGACATGTGGACTTGATCCACGGGGCTAGGGATAGCAGCGGGCATGAGTCAGCGGCGATCCGGCGGGCTTGAGTCAGCGGCGATCCGGCCGGCGGGCTTGAGTCAGCGGCGATCCGGCGGGCTTGAATCAGCGGCGATCCGGCGGGCTTGAATCAGCGGCGATCCGGCGGGCTTGAGTCAGCGGCGATCCGGCGGGCTTGAGTCAGCGGCGATCCGGCGGGCTTGAGTCAGCGGCGATCCGGCGGGCATAGAGTCAGAGGCGGGCCGGTGGCGTGATCTCCCGCGAACGGCGCGCCTGGGGGAGCGGCAACCCGGGAACTAGGAAACCTGCCGGCGGGCTTGGGAAAGCCACCGCCGGCGGCGGATATCTCCTGTGATCGGCGGGCATGAGGGCTCGCGGCCAGAGGACTCGTGGCACTCGCGGCGATCCCGCCGAACTCCCACGCCGTCCTGCAGTGGGCTATGGCGGGATGACGAGCGGTGACTTCCTTGCCGCGGAACAAACCGAACAAGAACAAAACAAAAGACTTTTGAAAATGAAAAACAAAACGGGGTGAACGGGCGCCGCTTACTGTTAGGTCTGGTCTTCTGTCACGGTGCACACATGAAGGAGGAACAGGAACACGCAGACGAGGACGTGAACTCAAGTAATAGTCTTTAATGAGACATCAAGGCAGGACTCAGACAGGATACACCGGGAAGTAACGAGTAGACCAGACCAAATCAAACTCAAAAGACAGGACTAATATACAAGGGATAATTAACACATAATTACATACACACAGCTGGACACCAATTAACTCATAATGACATGAAACAAGGACAGGAAACAAACCAAATATGGACACAAGAGGCGGGAACACATGACACACACACGACAGAACCCTGACAGATAGAAGTTATTTAAATAATCAAAATGTACAATTAAAAATAAAATAAATGAAACACTAAAAATATTATTACAATTGTATAGAAATAGAATTTATATAGAATAAAAAGTATATATGTATATATATATATTTTTTTAAAATAAATAAAATACACTTAAAAATAAAGCTGCTTAAAAGGTTCTTCACAGCGATACCATAGAAGAACCATTTTTGGTTCCACAAAGAACCAGAACCATCTCTTTCTTACCTTTTTATAATCTTCGTTCGCCACAAAGAAGCTTTTGTGAAACAGAGAGGTTCTTCAGATGTTAAAGATTCTTTATGGAACTATTTAGACAGAAAAAGGTTCTTCTGTGGCATCGTGAAGCAGCTTTATTTTTAAGAGTGTAAAATAAGAACACTCACTAAATGTGTTAACTAGCTGCATGTCATGTGAGTTAACCGAGATCAGAGCGAACGTGTGAATAATGTGTTAAATTACTGACATAACTACTTAAAATCTCAGCTCAAAGGCATGCAGCTGATTAAAATCTCTTGTGAATCTGTTATGAACGTGGTACTGAATGTAAATGAACATGCTGTATTTGTTAGTTAGTGTGTGAATCAGATCTCCTCTGACCTGTGCTTTGAAGAGCTCGGCTTTATCAGTGTACCGTCTGTGACAAACATCCAGCAGCCTGAGAGAGAGTTAGTGAAGGGATCTGTTTGCTTCATGTCCGGACAGTTAATCAGTCTAAACTGAGGATTCAGGAAGGCTTTTCTAACTTCAGCTGTGATTGCATTGAAGCTCTTCATGACACGAGCTCATTGAACATTCACAAACTGACCTGCAGCTCATATTAACATTGATGCATTGAGTAGATGCTTTTATTCAAAGCGACTTACACTGCATTCCAGGTTTGCATGCATGCTCAACAGGAGCTCAAACTGTAGAAGTCATGGACGAATGACTGGATGCACCGCTCCAATGCATGTAAGTCACTGTGAATAACAGCATCTGTGTGATGCATGAGTGTAAATAAGGGTTTAGCTGGCTTTGAGTCAGAGATGACATTGTGCATTCATTTTTAATGAGCAGAAAAGAATGCACTTCACCTGTTCACACTTGCTTTTTTTATTTTAAATATATACTAAATGCATGTTGTAAACAGTGAAGCTCAATGAAATATATATTTGAAATTGAAAATATATTTAGTTTTAACTGTCATATGCCAAAATACATATAATTCAAATTGCATTTCAGCCTACATTTAGGATAAAAGCAAATGTGGATTGAAAAGCCAGCTTGAGATCAAAACTAGATTTATAATGATTTAATAATGTGTATTTATATATATATATATATATATTGTTTGTTTAAAGTATGTTGCTTGCTGATTTTTATTCAAATGTGTTATAGACGACAAATAAAGTTTTTCATCAAATGTGACATATGTAATGTATTTTTTTTCAATTGAAATATATGAAGAGTAAAATATACATTTAAATCATTTAAAAAATATATTTTCAAAAATATAAAAAAACGACAAAAATAATATAGAAAACATTCACATAAATATATTTTTTTGTATGTTTTTAAATTTATTTATAATGTATATTTTGTAATAATGTAATATTTTTTATGTATTAAATTAATTTATTTATAAGCCCACTTATTTTATTCTAAAATATACATACGCAGCAAATAAAACTAAGAAATGCAACATATATATAATGTTTTATTGATATTTTAAAGAAATGTTGTGTATTTAAGATTGATTTCATGTCACTATACCACCATGTGAGTGTACAAAACATTCAATAAATAACACTGTTAAAATGTTTCGATTTTTCATCTGTAATTATAATCAATAATAATTATTTCATCTGTAATTATAATTATTAAAAAAAAAAAACTTTCACAAGAGGCATAAAAAGTTCTTCCTAAAAACACATTGAACCTCAAAATAAAACAGTAACTCAATTAATTGTGCTCAGAAAACATCATATAATTCATAAATCTGCTTACACTATTTTCACGGTGGGGACAAAATGAGAAAATCAAAATATAATAATTGAGGACTATTTGGGTAATATGGAGTTGATGTGAGTCCTGATGCTCAGACAGAGAGATTGCAGACTTTATTAGAGTAAGATAAGAACTGATGAAGAGAGTATAATCAATCATATCAGTGCTGTGACGACTAAAATGATATTAGTTTCTGATCTGAAGAGCAGTGTTTGAGGTGTGACCGGCAGATGGCGCTGTTCTCCTGTAAATCAATGCAGAGTCTCGCGCTCTTTTTAATTAATTAACATGTTCGTTGATGTGAAAACGAGGTTTAAGACTACTATAAAATTAGGAGAAATCTCCAAAACTGACATACTGTCCAAAAACCACACACAAACACTGCGATTGCTGTTTATCATCTTTAGATCATGTTTCAATGTACAGCACGTGGCAAATACAACAGTATTATTATTATGAGTATCATCAACCACAACAGTGTATTGAGTCAAGCAATAGGGTTTCGTTTAGATTAGGGTTTGTTTATTTTTCAACTAAATCTGATGCTTATATTACAGATTATGCAGTAAAAATATTAGTGATTATATCAGATCATTATACATGACAAGCGAAGAATAACTTCACAAACTCATAAAATACAGTCATGAATGTACAAGAACTTTACATGAGATGAATGTTATGTAATTATAATCATAAATGCATTGATTTCGGGGGAAAATACGGAGAAACCGAAAATATAATAATAATATTAAATGAATTAATTAATAATAATAATAACTCAGTGCATTAATCTCGGGAATGGATGAAAAGTAGACAGTGTTGGCTAAATCTGATGCATTTTACATATTGTGTGTATTATTAATGTGCATTGTCCCTGATTAAATAATAATAATAAAAAATCATTAATTTTAATGCTGAAGAGCAGTTTTACTGTCACGAGCCTGATTGAGATTCACATTACAGTCCAGATGACTTACATTAGAATTATTACAGATGAACTCAGTAATAAAAATACACAAGTGAAAAAGATGACATGCATCAGGATTACATGAGGTAAAATTACATTTACAAACGAATTTATTGATATGTTAAGATAATAACCACAAAACACACAATCAAAAAAAAAAAAAAAAATTCACGTATAAATAAATAAATAATGGAAAAAGTGGAAAGTCATCCTATTTCAAACAGCGTTTTGATGAAGGTGTAAATAATATCCAAGCTTTTTAAATTCCAGCACGATCATATTTCACTCCATTCTTATGATCCATAAAACATAAGCGCTGCACTTAAACAGATGATCTCTGACGAGGAAACACAGCATATGAAACATTAAAGATATCAGATATTACATGCAGCCGACATATAGTTCATGAGAATATTATCAAAGCAAATGTACAGTCAGCTCCACTAAATAACTGCACATGAAGTTATTAATAAATGATGTTATCAGACCAGGAGAAATGTGTTAGATATGATCAGCATCAGAGAGACTGACTTAAATAGTCGCATTAATTACGCATTTATTAATGCATGTAAAACATTGCATTTTTTTTTCCCCAAACCATGTGATTCATATTTTAGATGATTTGGCTATTTTAGCAACAACACATTAAGTTGTATAAAAGTGCGATATTTTTTATGCGATATTTTCAATAACAATAATAATAAAGTCATTCTAATAACCTGCGAAAGAGAACATAAATCAGACTGTGTGTATAAATAATTGTTTTCAAATAAGTGTAAAAAACGAGTTACATGTACCAGCTTTAAGGGGATTTTTAACTATAAATAGCGCGATGATGTCGAGTATTCCGCACTTAAGAAGTGTTAGATATTTGTTGTAAATTAATGAAGAAGTGAACGGTGAAAATAGCGTTATTAGTTGCATGGAGGTTAATGCACTTACTCTGCAGCGTCATAAAATAAACGCGTCTATTAAATGCAACGCGAGACAATGATTGCTACAGCGACGCGTCATTAATGCTGCTACAATACGAGCTTGATGGAGTGCGGCTTTGTGTATGCAAATCCGCCGCCGCGCGTCCTCCAATCAGAGCGTGGTGTCACTTAGCGTCTTCCAATAGGAGGTGGCGGCGCGGTTATCATCGCTGCTGGAGTCCATTGAGCGGAGAACGGCGCTTCAGATGCGGGAGATCGCAGCACTCAAAGCGGGCGTGACATCTGCCGACGGCCGGCATCGGGATTCTGTTATTAATCGGGAACTTTGTGTTGCGGTTGAAAGTTACAGTTCTAGTGGATGAGTTGTGTGCGTACAAACTTTCTTGTACGAAGTTTCTGGCTTCGCCCCGTGGTTCACTCGCATCAATGTTAGCGGTTGGGCAGATGGATAGTAACCGGCAGAGTGCGTTCGTTCTGGGCAGCACTCCACTGGCTGCGCTGCATAACATGGCCGAGATGAAGACGTCTTTATTCCCGTACGCCCTGCAGAGCCCCGCGGGCTTCAAGGCTCATTCCTTCAGCAACCTGAGCTCTCAGATCCCGCTGGGAACGCCGCACGGAATTACCGATATCTTAGGGAGACCCATCACCTCCGCGGGGCAGCTGCTCTCGGGCTTTCCCCGGATCAACGGATTGACATCAACCGGGATGTACTTCAACCCTGCGGCGGTGTGTCGGTACCCCAAACCGCTGACGGAGTTGCCCGGGAGGGCGCCCGTGTTTTGGCCCGGAATGATGCAGGGTTCACCCTGGAGAGACCCGAGGGTTCCCTGTCCTGGTGAGTCTTCGAGAAAAATTCTAAACTTATTTCTATTGGATTTCACGCTCAGGGCTGCGTTTGTAAGGTTAAACTGATCGTAGCTCCATTGCTGGTGCTTTTGAGAAACTCAGCCCAGATTGTTGGAATATTATCAGGTTAAAAAAGTAGCTACACTTCCATAATGCACTTAAAGCGCACTAATTTTGTACCTAATATACTAAAAATGATTCTTTAGTAATTCTTAAGATCAACAAAGTGTGCTATTTTGGGACAAAATGAATATGAAATAAAATGCGCTTTCTCTGTATTTAAAAAATGTATTTAGTCAGCACTTGAACCCATCTTTCATACACTAGTACACAACTACATACAGAGAAAGCGCATTTTATTTCATATTCATTTTGTCCCAAAATAGCACACTTAGTTGATCTTAAGAAGTACTAAAGAATCATTTTTAGTATATTAATGCGCGAAAATAATGCACTTTAAGTACAATATGAAAGTGTGCTTTTTTTCTCTCTCATGGGTCTAAATAGAGTTTGAATCTTTTCCTAAATGGCTTACACGCTTAAAAATAAAGATTACAAAAGCGTGTTTTGCAGTGAAGAACCATTTTTTGGTTCCCTAAAGAACCTTTCAGTGAACAGTTCCTTAAAGAAGGAGCATTTTAAAAGCTTTTTTTGTATTTAAAAGGTTGCATTGATCTTCAAGGTTCTGATGCAAATAAATAAGCTTTATTTTTAAGAGAGTATGTTGTGTGCACGCTCAGATTGTTGAAATATTAAGTCTTGTGGGTCAACAATATTCACTGGCAAATAGCACTGTTTGCGTCTTTATGATCAATTGTAAGTGATGAAATGAATAAATGTATTATTTATCTCTTTCTCCAGCCCAGGTGAATATGATGCTGGACAAAGATGGAAAGAAGAAACACTCCAGACCAACTTTTTCAGGACAGCAGATCTTCGCCCTGGAGAAGACCTTCGAGCAGACCAAATATCTGGCCGGTCCGGAGAGAGCTCGACTCGCGTATTCTCTGGGAATGACCGAGAGCCAGGTCAAGGTAAACCGGTCAACTTCTTATATTAACTGCATTTAATTCTAGACGTTTTCTCAATGCAAACGGGCAGAATGAGACTGCGAAAATCGCTCAGTTCATGATATGAATTTGCAAACGAGCAAAACTGTCGGAAGCATTCATTTCTAATGTTGAAATATTTTTTTGGGAGCATAAATAATATTTTTAGCCAAAAATATCGCTGTTAGTGTTGCACACCGTTAGGCCGCGTGTCTGCTCAACATGCATTCGCTTTTATTATTTTAATCAATTGCATGCGCTAGAGTTCATGCACTCTGCTTGATTTATATGATTTCAGTTCAGTTAGTTGAACTTGCATGCAACCAATTTTTTTTTTTTTGAAATATTAATAGCCTATTTGATCACAGATATGGACCGTGTTCTGAAGCGTTTCTTTTATATCTCAGGTTTGGTTTCAAAACAGAAGAACCAAATGGCGCAAGAGGCACGCGGCAGAGATGGCCACAGCTAAAAAGAAGCACGACTCCGAGACGGAGAAGATGAAGGAGAGCTCAGAAAACGAGGAGGATGATGAATATAACAAACCTCTGGATCCGAACTCCGACGACGAGAAAATCACGAGACTGTTAAAAAAGCACAAGACGAGTAACCTGTCCCTCATCAGCCCTTGCAGCAACAGCTCGGACACTTTGTGCTGAAGCTGCCTCTTCATCATCATCATCTGCTTCAGGTTCTTCAGGAGAACCGAGGCAGAATTAAGCAGGGTATAAACACACTGTTCAGCTGCTTGGCTTTGCTCTGAATGCGGTTGTACAGTTAAGTGGACGTGAGATGTATATATATTTTTTACTGAGTAAATTATGTTATTAAAGCATTACGGAGACGTGCCAACACCCCCCCATCATCATTATTATGATCATTTTTGGTTTTTGATTGCAGAAGAATAATGCATTTTCCGCCTAAAAAGTCACTTTTTTATTATTATTCTGGAAACCGGTCCACCGCGTGTATAAAGAAGTGCCAGTGCTGTAAATGAAGTGTATAGAATTTGTTTTAATAATGTCCTTTTGGCCGCTGGAGTTTATGTTTACCACACAACAGGAAAAATACACAAAGATGGACATAAATATCGACGAAGAGAATATTATTGCTTCCGTGAGGACGGAAGAAAAAACTTTGTATTATCAATAAATTATTTAACAAGCCAAAATGTCCTGGTGCTTTTTTAATTTCATATATTTACTGATTTTCTAGCGCATATATTTTGAGATGTGCGGTTATGAGAAAATTGCTAGCGAATGCATATTATTAATATCCTGATAATACGATTGTTACTAATAATGTAACATTGCAAACGTTCATTTAAAGACAAGTACGCGTTTATAGAGAAAAACAGCTTCCTATAAAACTTGAATAAATTCGATTAATTTTTAGTCTCTTTTTGGAGGTTTTATTTTAGGAGCCTGAACTGATGATGATAATCAGTAATAGATCTTTAAACATGCATTTATAGATTAGCTTATATTTGTATTTCTCAGTCCAAGCGAGCTTTTTTATTTTAAACCTGTGCGAATCATTTAATGACTTTAAGGAACTTTTCTGTCGCGTTATTCGCAATGTCTCGTGACCCCGTTAACTATTACAATTTACATATTATAAACATGTTGAAAAAAAAATTTTTTTTTTTTTTGTGATATGCAGATTTATTCTTAAATAGCTGTAAGTCACGACAGTAGACTGATTTCGATGGCAACGAATATCGCGCTGTGTTGCTATGGTAACGGCAGGTAAAAGCGAGCTTGCGCACGACTAATTAACTTTTGTGATTACAGAAATGCTGTTAAAACGTGTATATAAAATATACTTACATGCAAAAAAAAAAAGACACATTCTCGAGCTATCTGCTGAGAGTTTCCAGTGTCAATTATGTGCATTTCCACTCACGTTATTAAAAATATTCAGCCATAATCAATGATATACCCAATAATATATTAATTTTTATAAAAAGTTTGATCAAATTAACACATAATATCATACATGCATATATATATATGAAGAGTTCAGATGCAAAAGCCTCTAAGCGCCGTCTGAAATGTTCATCTAAACTGAGTATTTTTATCAGCCTCCTATGTTTATGTTCAGTTATTTCACTTTAATTGCATAGAAAGGGACCTATACATTACCATTAGAGTAAAATTACTGAACCTAAACATAGGAGCCTGATACAAATGCTCAGTTTAGATGAAAATTTCAGACGGCGCTTAGAGGCTTTTGCATCTGAACTCTTCATATATATATATTTTTTTTTTATTTTATTATTTGTTCCCCCTCTCAGGGACCACCAAGGGTGGTAAATGCATGTAAATGTCAAAGGCTTGTTTAGTGAATCTCATGGTGTAATTGATGTGCTTGACTAATGACAAAGAGGCACTGATTCATTCATTCATTCATTGAGTTCTAATGGTTTTATTGCTTTTGGAGGTCTTGCCATCCATGAGGTCTAATCGCTATCTGCTTAAAGAAAAGAGTGAATCCTATCACCTGACCTGCTGGGAAAAACACAGTTAACAAGCAGTTCTTCTAACCAAAGCGACACAAAATCATTCCCACCGATTCAGAAATGACGGATCGTTGACTCTGTAGTGTAATGAATTCAACCCGAATGACCACACTTCACTTTACAGCGTTCACCGTGTCTTTTACACTAGTACTGATCTTCATGTGCTTCATATGTGATTGTGTTGGTAAAACAGACACTGTAAAGTAAAGTGTGTTTTTAAAGTTTTCTCCTGGTCTTTATAATTTGAGTGTTTTTTGCATAATGCCATCATAACTCAAACTCTAGTTCAATAATTGGCACCATGACAATAATATAATAACAAGAAATCATACAAAAAAAAAAAAAAGATACAGCTATTTAAGATACCCAGGCCTATTTAAAATATCACATTGAACCATAACAATATTACACAGAAATAAGTTAGAATAAAAACAGTACTGTAAGAACCGAGCAAGACTGCTTGAAACTATCTTATATGCTTGCATGGTTTATGGCACTGCTTAAAAGATAAAAAATTAAATTGGCTAAATATATAAATCATATAGGCTGAAATGCATTTTCTGCTTACATTGATGTGGATTAAGTCGTTATAACTATTCAAACATTTCTTTACACCCAAAGCAGCCGTTCGTATCAATATGTCAGCATATAATAGTTTTGGTACGAATTATAAATTATCTCTTTAAAAAGTACAGTATATATAAAATGAGACTCGGCGGTCGTATGCGGCACGGCACAACAAATCAAGAACAAAACCAAGAGTCAAGAGAGAACGAAAATCATACAAATGCTTGATCTATTCTAACAGAGAAAGTCTAGAAATCTCCAAACAGCACTATAGAAATCGTGTAGAAATAAACCTAACCATAGAGAATACAGCAAGAGTTCTTGCATTGCACTTTTAAAACATCTTACATACTGTATGGAAGTAGCTCGTAATATTATGAGGCATATCTAAAATCCACAAGGATGCTTATTAAAATCTGTAGAGTGTTTCTGAACTA
>JALXFT010003815.1:50000-60000 GCA_023376895.1 Aspiorhynchus laticeps
TTTATTACTACTTTTACTTTTTAAAAATTATTAAAAAAAATTAATTTAAAAATTGTAGTTTTTATTAGTCATTTATTACTACTTTTACTTTTTAAAAATTATTAAAAAAATTAATTTAAAAATTGTAGTTTTTATTAGTCATTTATTACTACTTTTACTTTTTAAAAATGATTTTTTTAAATATTTTACATTTTTTGTTTTTATTAGTCATTTATTACTACTTTTACTTTTTTTAATTATTATTTTTTTTTAAATTATTTTACATTTTTTTTTTATTAGTCATTTATTACTACTTTTACTTAAAATAATAATAATAATAATAATTATTTAAAAATTGTAGTTTTTATTAGTCATTTATTACTACTTTTACATTTTAAAAACGATAATAATCTGAAATTGCATTGATTTGATGAATTTCTGGCCTCCTCTTGTTTGTTGCTTGCAGTGTTTTATGCAGATGTTTGTGTAATAAGGAGCTGATGTGAGTGAACACGGCTCCCATTCATCAAACGCAGGCTTGATCATTTACAAAGGAAGCATAAAATTGTGGATTTTCGGCCTGCGTAATCTTTAGACAGATAAACAAATTACGGCAGGGTCCGGGGCCGCGCTTGACTGGCTCTTCATTACGGCGCTGTGGACCTTTGGCGTGTTAGGGCTCGGCGAGCAGAAAATAACATGACGCGGAGCTAACCGAGCGCAGCATGATCGATGAGGCTGTTTACAGGCCGTGTCTCAACAATCTGCCTCGTCTCGCTGAAAACACAGTCTTCATTAACAGCACTAGTGCTCAAACACTAACGAGTGAATTCATCTGAACTCAATTTAAGAGCGTGTGGACAATGGTCTCTAAATCTCAATGTGTTTGCAATGCTTCATAATTCATTTTACAAACAAAACAGGCTTGAATAGCTGTTCTGAGCCACAGAATAGAGGAAAAACTGCAAAAAATGATTTTCTTACTTAGTGTTTTTGTCTTGTTTTCTAGTATAAATATCTAAATATTCTTGAATCATGTACAAGTAAAATTACTTCAGATATTAAGTCAAAATTTTGTTAGTTTTTGCTTAAAACAAGTCAACAAGAAAAATAATCTTAATTCAAAGGCTAAACTAGATTATTTTTCAGATATTTTTACTTGTTTTAAGCAAAAACTAACAATATTTTGTTTTTGTTTTTTTTCAGAAAACAAGACTTAATATCTTAAGTAATTTTACTTGTACAGTAAATTCATCTTTATTCAAGAATGTTGATATTTATACTAGAAAACAAGACAAAAACACTAAGAAAATAATTTTTGCAGTGTGTAAACAAAGTGATGCTCTTCCTGCAAATGTCTTAATAATCTTAAATTAAGATACGCAAGATAAAATTCATAAGACACATTTACTTGAGATATAAAATGACTCGTTTATGAAGTGAGTCTATGATTAAAAACAAACAAATATCTGTCAGTGGAGTCAGAAAAATCATCTTAATTTTAATTTCCCATCGGCAGATATTAGTTCTGGTTTTAATCATAAACTCATTTGTTCATTTTTTCAGAAAACAATGAGACTTTGTCTCTTCATTTGCATCTCCAGTAAATGTATCTTGATTTAGACGGAAAATTAAACACGAATACTGATGAAGATATTCATGTTTTGCATTTCATGCAACATTTAATGCTTTCTGCTGTAAATTAAGGTCTTAATTTGTGGAAGGATCCACATAAACCCAAAGAAAATCAACATATTACACTGATGCTTTCTTTCTTTCAGTCTCTATTTTTTATTTAATAAAAATGAAGGCACAAAGCACTCCTGAAACCTAAACATAAAGATCTGAAGAAAAGTACAGTATCATCAGAAATCATTTCTATATTTCAGGACACTGGATTTCTAGACTTCAGTTTAGTTTAGATGTAAAACAGACTAACGAGCAAACATCTAAACGAGCCAGACGTTCAGATTAAAGGCGTCATGCATTGCATTTAATTTCATAATGTTCACTTATAATTCCAGTAAGATTTTGACATCACAAACCGTCATAATTTAAGTCAATTTTCCAGCCTGATTTTAACACTCTATTTAAGGGGCGTGTCTCCTTTAAGACACATGAACACCCACTGCTGTGATTGGCTAATATATTTGCATATGAAATAAGCTTTACTTACGTGGAACTGTGAGAATAATGGAAATAATGTGGATTACAGTATTATATTTCAATGCAATTCAATTTTGAACGCAGCATTGGAGCCAGCTGCATTTATATAATACAGATTGCTTCAATTAATGCTATAAAATCCATCAATTAATAAATAAACTCAGTTTGAGCTGTAAAGAAGCTCTACTGAAGACAACAGAGTCATTATTCAGATCAATAACTGTGTCGATGCTGCAAAATGCATCAATTGTGAAACCAATTCAGCTGGAGTTTTGTTTATTTGTTATCATGAAGACATTTGATTTCTCAATGCATGGCACCTTTCACATCACATTAATATCACTCACAATCTGACAGAGACAATGAAGCGTCTCACCTTTATGAGCAGGTCTTTGGCCGAGGCGGACATGAGGATCCGGTCACACCAGGCGGGACATCGAGTGTTCATGTACTGCTTTCCCTGACCGGCGTCTTCACTGTACGGATAACTGTACAAACACACACCAACTGCAGCGTGAGCCTAACATATGCCTAATGTTACTGAAACCCTATTAACACATTAGCACATCATAGCCTCGTCTTTTAGCCGAGCACATGTACAGACCACAAAACCAGTCATAGGGGTAATTTTTTTAAAATTGAGATTTATACATCATCTGAAAGCTGAATACATTGATGTATGGTTTGTTATGATAGGACAATATTTGAAAATCTGGAATCTGAGGGTGCAAAAAAATCTAAATATTGAGAAAATCACCTTTAAAGTTGTTCAAATGAAGTTCTTAGCAATGCATATTACTAATCAAAAATTAAGTTTTGATATATTTACGGTGGGAAATGTACTAAATATCTTCATGGAACATGATCTTAATATCCTAATGATTTTTGGCATAAATGTAAAATTTATATTTTTGACTCATACAATGTATTGTTGGTTATTGCTACAAATATACCTGTGTTACTTATGACTGCTTTTGTGCTGCAGTTTATATCTCGTCGCTAATTCTGTCCAATTACCTTCCATAAGTACCAGATATGGATGTCACAAAATATTTTTAAATATGACTGAATTTGTCCAATTTGTTGGCATTATTGCCCCAAGCCTGCATTAATTTCACATACCATATGTGTCCCTGCAGCACAAAAGCAGTCATAAGTAACACAGGTATATTTGTAGCAATAGACAACAATACATTGTATGGGTCAAAATTATACATTTTTCTTTTATGCCAAAAATCATTAGGATATTAAGATCATGTTTCGATGAAAATTTCCTACCGTAAATATATCAAAACTTAATTATTGATTAGTAATATGCATTGCTAAGAACTTCATTTGAACAACTTTAAAGATGATTTTCTCAATATTTAGATTTTTTTGCACCCTCAGATTCCAGATTTTCAAATATTGTCCTATCATAACAAAATTATTAGCTTATTTATTCAGCTTCCAGATGATATATAAATCTCAATTTCAAAGAAATCAAGCCTTATTTTGTGCTCCAGGGTCACATATTCCCTCACAATCTAAAAGGACTGGTTGTGATTGGTCAGTGCTCTATAATCACTGAATTATAAATGCATTTTAACGTTACTGTGTTATCAGCTTCATAAACACAGGACCGATCTGATTTGTATTTGTGAGGCTCTGCGTCGCAGGCGTCTGACGGCTCTGAGGAGCAGATGGGACACGATACAGACACAAAGCACATCAGATCGAGGCGTCCAGATAACAGCACTATGATGTTAATGATGGACTGTGAGGTCAGAATCAGACCGTGAATGAACTGTGTGCATTTATGGAGTCTATTGTGTCTTATCATAACACAAACTAAAACCAGCAGCAGAAATCACTCCGTTTATCTCACAAAAACTGCTCCGGTTCACTTTGCACATCAAAAATATATTTTTTATTTTATTTTGCATTTTATGATTTTTGTGATTGTGATTTGTGACAATTATTTTCATTGACAATTAAACATTTTCCCCTCATTTTTTTTTTTTACAGCAGTGAAAAAAATGAAATAATGACAATAATCTTTTCCAGACATTTACTACTAATATTTAATCTGCATAAAATAAATACAACAAAAACAACTGTGATGCATACTTTAAATTGTGTTTTAAAATGTACACTGAATAATATCATTTAAATATATATTATTCAAATAATATCTACTGTGATGTATACTTTCAATAGTGTTTTAAATGTTCTTTAAATAATATTTTAAATAATGCATTATTTTTGTCACGTTGAGATGTTTTTGCAAAAACTATTATGTATGCTTTCATATTTTTTAAATGTACTTTAAATAATATATTGTTTTCTTCATATTATGAGATGTTTTTGCAAAAAATAATGATTTAAATGTTCAACGTTTTAAAATGTACTTTAAATTATATAATTTAAATAATAAATCATTGCATAAAATTAATTATGTACTCCAAAACTACTTTGATGTATATTTTGATTTGTGTTTTTAGCAGTACTTTAAATCATATTTTTTAAATAATTTATTATTTTCTTCATATTATGGGATGTTTTTGCAAAAACTATTATTATGTATACTTTCAAGTTTTAAAAATGTACTTTAAATAATATATGCTTTTCTTCACATTGACATATATACTTTACAGTAAATAATATAATTTAAATAATAAATTATAATACAAATTCAGTACAACAAAAACTACTTTGATATGCATGTTCAACTGTGTTTTAAATAATACAATTTAAATTATAAATAAAAAAATAAAAATGTGTTTTTTTATTATTATTATTATTATTTTTTTTTTTATAAGAGTAGGTTATTTGCAGCTGGGTAGAAAATGTGGTTAATTGTCAAGAAAATAATGCAAAAAATGTATTTCATTTAAATGTATTTAATGCAAAATGTGATTTAGTGTTCATCTCTTTCACTTCTGAGATGAAATGCATTATATTATATTTATGAAGAAGTGCATGTGTTACTGTCCTGCTACTCCATCACACCGTTTTCTCCGAACACACACACAGACACACACACACACACACACACACACACACACACACAGGCTCTGCTCAATTGGCTGTGAAAGCAGCTCATCACGATCGGCTCATTTAGTGGAATCAGCTAATCAAACACCATCAGCATCAGCCGCTTCTGCGCCCAACTGACCGTCTCCACGACGACCGGGTCAAGGGTCGAACGGGCCGGTTAGCGGGGGTTAAAGAGGGGAGGGGGACTAGTTAACCCACATCCGGCTAACACACAGACCCCCGGCCGAGTGGCCAAACAACAGCCGCGAGGGGCCTTTGCAGAACGCCTGAGCGCAATTAGCATTGATGGCACTTTAAGCATGTGGAAATGAAGGGCAGTTTTGGTATGCTAACGAGAGATGATTCTGAGGATGAAAGACAGGAGGAAGAATGATAGCGGAGGATAGAGAGCAGGATAATGAGGGATAGAGATGCAGAGTGTGGGAATTAAGGGGCGGGAGAAGCTCTTTCTTCAGGGTGGCCCACACAAACTCTAGAGGAAGTCTTAGATGTGCTCCTTCAGCTGGATTAAACACATCTGATCTAATGAAGTGGATCTGTGAAACCGATCCGTGATGCTCGAGATGATTGACGCAGGAGGAAGGTGTCTGTATCCAGAGAGCAAACCAACCTTCACACTCGACACTCAGAGATTCATATTCTCTGTTCAAACCGGATTCAGATGCTCTACATATAAAGAAGTTTCTTCTGTTCACCAAAGCTGCATTTATTTGATCTAAAATACCTTAAAAATTGTGAAATATTTTTACAATGCAAAACAGCTGTTTTGTGTGAATATCTGTGAATATCTGTTCAATTGTAATTTATTTCTGTGATCAAAGCTGTATTTTAAGCATCATTACTCCAGTCTTCAGTGTCACATGATCTTCAGAAATCATAATAATATGCTGATTTGCTGCTCAAGAAACATTTCTGATTATTATCAATGTTGAAAACAGTTGTGCTGCACAATATTTTTGTGGAGTCAGAATTGATATAAAGTCGGAATTGCGAGATATAAAGTTAGAATTTATATAAAGTCAGAATTGCGAGATATAAAGTCAGAATTGATATAAAGTCAGAATTGCGAGATATAAAGTCAGAATTGATATAAAGTCAGAATTGCGAGATATAAAGTCAGAATTGTGAGATATAAAGTCAGAATTGTGAGATATAAAGTCAGAATTGATATAAAGTCAGAATTGATATAAAGTCAGAATTGTGAGATATAAAGTCAGAATTGTGAGATATAAAGTCAGAATTGTGAGATATAAAGTCAGAATTGATATAAAGTCAGAATTGCGAGATATAAAGTCAGAATTGCGAGATATAAAGTCAGAATTGTGAGATATAAAGTCAGAATTGCGAGATATAAAGTCAGAATTGATATAAAGTCAGAATTGTGAGATATAAAGTCAGAATTGTGAGATATAAAGTCAGAATTGATATAAAGTCAGAATTGTGAGATATAAAGTCAGAATTGTGAGATATAAAGTCAGAATTGATATAAAGTCAGAATTGTGAGATATAAAGTCAGAATTGTGAGATATAAAGTCAGAATTGATATAAAGTCAGAATTGCGAGATATAAAGTCAGAATTGCGAGATATAAAGTCAGAATTGTGAGATATAAAGTCAGAATTGCGAGATATAAAGTCAGAATTGCGAGATATAAAGTCAGAATTGATATAAAGTCAGAATTGCGAGATATAAAGTCAGAATTGATATAAAGTCAGAATTGCGAGATATAAAGTCAGAATTGATATAAAGTCAGAATTGATATAAAGTCGGAATTGTGAGATATAAAGTCAGAATTGATATAAAGTCAGAATTGCGAGATATAAAGTCAGAATTTATATAAAGTCAGAATTAATATAAAGTCAGAATTGTGAGATATAAAGTCAGAATTGATATAAAGTCAGAATTGATATAAAGTCGGAATTGCGAGATATAAAGTCAGAATTTATATAAAGTCAGAATTGCGAGATATAAAGTCAGAATTGTGAGATATAAAGTCAGAATTGATATAAAGTCAGAATTGATATAAAGTCAGAATTGATATAAAGTCAGAATTGATATAAAGTCGGAATTGTGAGATATAAAGTCAGAATTGATATAAAGTCAGAATTGCGAGATATAAAGTCAGAATTTATATAAAGTCAGAATTAATATAAAGTCAGAATTGTGAGATATAAAGTCAGAATTGATATAAAGTCGGAATTGATATAAAGTCAGAATTGCGAGATATAAAGTCAGAATTGATATAAAGTCAGAATTGCGAGATATAAAGTCAGAATTGCGAGATATAAAGTCAGAATTGTGAGATATAAAGTCAGAATTGATATAAAGTCAGAATTGATATAAAGTCGGAATTGTGAGATATAAAGTCAGAATTGATATAAAGTCAGAATTGTGAGATATAAAGTCAGAATTGATATAAAGTCGGAATTGCGAGATATAAAGTCAGAATTGATAAAAAGTCGGAATTGCGAGATATAAAGTCAGAATTTATATAAAGTCGGAATTGCGAGATATAAAGTTAGAATTTATATAAAGTCGGAATTGCGAGATATAAAGTCAGAATTTATATAAAGTCGGAATTGCGAGATATAAAGTCAGAATTTATATAAAGTCGGAATTGCGAGATATAAAGTCAGAATTTATATAAAGTCGGAATTGCGAGATATAAAGTTAGAATTTATATAAAGTCGGAATTGCGAGATATAAAGTCAGAATTGATATAAAGTCAGAATTGCGAGATATAAAGTCAGAATTGCGAGATATAAAGTCAGAATTGATATAAAGTCGGAATTGCGAGATATAAAGTCAGAATTTATATAAAGTCGGAATTGCGAGATATAAAGTCAGAATTTATATAAAGTCGGAATTGCGAGATATAAAGTCAGAATTGATATAAAGTCGGAATTGCGAGATATAAAGTCAGAATTTATATAAAGTCGGAATTGCGAGATATAAAGTCAGAATTTATATAAAGTCGGAATTGTGAGATATAAAGTCAGAATTGATATAAAGTCGGAATTGCGAGATATAAAGTCAGAATTGATATAAAGTCAGAATTGCGAGATATAAAGTCAGAATTGATATAAAGTCAGAATTGCAAGATATAAAGTCAGAATTGATAAAAAGTCGGAATTCTAAGATAAAAAGTCAGAATTGTGAGATATAAAGTAATTATCGTGAGAAAACTGTCAAAATTAGAGATATGAAGTTAGAATTGGAAATATATAGTCACAATTGCAAAATATAACGTTAGAAATGTGAGAAAGTCAAAATTGTGAGGAAAAAAGTCTGAATTGTGAGATAAAGTCGCAATTTCCTATTTATTTATTTTTTCATCCCATGGTGGAAATGGCTTCCATAGGAAACAAATGTCAGTAATTAGAGTGAACTATTTTAGTGACGCTCTTCAGTACTGAATGAAATATTTCAAATCCACATTAGTTTTGATCTCACTGCAATGCATTCTGGGATTGTGTTATCTGCTGTATATGGCCAAAACAAGTCATCTTAGATCGGTCTTCACATCAGTGATGACGTATAATGCTGTGTAGACAGGAACAGAGCGACTGTCACTGCTCACACACACACACACACACACACACAGCTAATGCAACAGCAAACAGCGGCGCGGAGCCGCAGGGCGGTGATTAATGCTGTCGATTAGCGTGTACAAACTTATCTGGCAGAGTAAACGCTGCCGCTGGGTGTGTGAACCGGAGACCGGCAGACACTATCACACTCCTGCCAAGACTAATTACACTAATTAATGGGGCTGCGCTGATAAACTCAACAATTGCCCACCTGTGTGTCTTACAGTGAGATTCTCACACTAGCTTAACCATTCAACTAACACCTTCTGTTAACAATAACATTAAAAACCGTTTCAGAGATATTCTGTCATCAGTTACTGTTTCTACCCTCTATGAGTTTCTCTCATCTGTGAAACACTAGCTAACATCCAGACAGGGTTATTTTACTTTTACTATTTACCTGCATGGTATTTTTATTTTTAGTACACTATTATAGCACTTATTAATATTTTGATTTAGCTTTTATTTTACGTTTTCATTTTAATTGTAGTTTGTTTTAGTAAATTTGTTTTTTATTAATTAAAAAATATATATTTCTATTTAGCTAATTTTTATTTTTTTTCAGTTATAGTTTTTGTAATTTCACTAATTCAACTTATTACAGTTAGTTGCCAAGACAACATTTCTAATTTTTACTTAAGATTAATTTTTTTATTTATTAAATATTCTATTTCTATAAATATAATAAGATATATATTTAGAATATTATGAATGTATTTTTATTTAATTTTTTGTAAAATTACTACAAATTAGTTAATTGCCAAGACAACATTTCACATTTTTTACTTAATATTTTAATTATTTTTATTAAATATTCTATTTCTATAAATATAATAAGATCATTTTTAGAATATTATGAATGTATTTATTTTATTTTTTGTAAAATTACTACAACTTATTTCAGTTAGTTGCCAAGACAACATTTCTAATTTGTACTTAATATTTTAATTCTTTTTATTAAATATTCTATTTCTATAAATAGAATATAAGATAATTTTTAGAATATTATGAATGTATTTTTATTTGTTATTTTTTAAATTACTACAACTTATTTAATTTAGTTGCCAAGACAACATTTCTAATTTTCAGGTAAGATTTTTTAAGTTCAAGCTTTTCTAATATTCTGTGTCTATAAACAGAATATTAGAAAGTATTAGAATATTATACATTTATTTTTATTATAGTTTTTGTCATTTTAGTACTTCAACTTAATTCAGTTAGTTGCCA
>JALXFT010003815.1:65000-72500 GCA_023376895.1 Aspiorhynchus laticeps
TAGAATTTGAGTGTCATAATAATATCTGGAATAGATTTAAATGTTATTTTATTATGATTATTATTATTTTTTAAAGAAATTTCTGGATGCACTAGAATTTGAGTGTCATAATAATATCTGGAATAGATTTAAATGTTATTTTATTATGATTATTATTATTTTTTAAAGAAATTTCTGGATGCACTAGAATTTGAGTGTCATAATAATATCTGGAATAGATTTAAATTTTATTTTATTATTATTTTTTTTTTTTTTTTTTTAAGAAATTTCTGGATGCACTAGAATTTGAGCGTCATATAACAATATCTGGAATAGATTTAAATGTTATTTAATTATTATGATTTTTTAAATAATTTCTGGATGCATTGGCATTTGAATGTCACGTAGCAAAATTTGAATAGATTTACATTTTATTTATTTAATTATTTTTTTAAAAGAAATTTCTGGATGCACTGGCATTTGAATGTCAGGCAAAACATTTGAAATAATTAATAATGTATTTTTCGAATAAATATGTGGAGAAACCTACTTAAATGGCATTTCTGACAATTCGGCAGCTATTTTGTGTATTTTTGAGAAAACCGTTCCAAAAGTCGTCAATCAGAGAGACACAAACAATGACGAAGGAGAAATATCAGCACTGGTGTCCGATCTAATTAGTGGACCGGAACTAACGAGGGTATAATAATGTCATCTTCACATACAGATACAGGCATGCGACGGAAATGAATGGAAATGAGGCGTTTGCACTAAAATAAGAAATGAAACGCACTGAAGCATGCCTAGTTTAATCTGAATGGAGTAAACAACACTAAGAAAAGCATTAAAAAGTGCATTGGCAAAACAATACCATGCTTTCTCAAAAGTCAGTGTTACAAAATTATTAAACACTAGTATCTCCATCAGCTAAAAATGGTTTTAAGTCAGTTATTTGTAGTGTGTCAGAAGGAAATATCCATTAATTGTAATAATCCGGTGATATTTTAGTGCTCCACACAGAGATCTGATCTCAGTTTTTTACAGTGCTGCTGAAGATACTAGTGCTGTAATAATGTTGGCCAGCGCTGTATCTGTCTTCATTGAGTGTAATGTCACAGAGCCGCTGTGTTGAAGCAGGTCTCCAGATCCTCACCAAACGGTGAAGAATAACTGTACATGACCTCTGACCCTTCACACGCTGACCTCACGACCCTCGAGCCGATCCGTCTAGACTCACACACACACATCGCATCTTCTCTGGCTGTCCTGGGGTTCAATCTCGTCAGTCTCTGCACTGATTTTACACAGAAACTCATCAAATATATAAAATCATAGAGCAGTGGAGCTAATATCTGTCAGCTGATCAGATCACTGCAAGAAATCATTTCTCTTACTTAGTATTTTTGTCTTGTTTTATTGTATTAATATCTAAACATTCTTGAATCAAGATTAATTTACTGTACAAGTAAAATGACTTAAGATATTATGTCAATATCAATATTTTGTTCTCTTTTCCTTAAAACAAGCAAAAATATCTGCCAATGGGGCAAGAAAAATCATATTGTTTAGACTTTGAATTAAGGTTATTTTTCTTACGCCATTGGAAGATATTTTAGCTTGTTTTAAACAAAAACTAACAAAATTTTGATAATAATATCTTAAATCATTTTACTTGTCAAGTAAATGCATCTTGATTCAAGAATGAATCAATAAGTTAAATAAATGCTGTTCTTTTGAACTTTGTATTCATCTGTGAATCCTGAAAAATAAAATGTATTAATTTAAATACATTAATGTAATGTTTTCAACATTGATAATAATCAGAAATGTTTCTTGAGCAGCATATTATTATGATTTCTGAAGATCATGTGACACTGAAGACTGGAGTAATGATGCTGAAAATACAGCTTTGATCACAGAAATAAATTACAGTTTAACACATATTCACATAGAAAACAGCTGATTTAAATTGTAATATTTAGTAATTTTAAGTGTGGTTTTGATCAAATAAATGCAGCCTTGGTGAGATTTAAAAAAAAAAAAAAAAAATTCTGACCAAACCCAAACTTTTATTTTCATGATGAAAAATTATGGTATTTTGTGTTAAATTATGAACTTTTGTTTTTCAGCCATTCATAAATTACTGGATAAAAATTATTATATAACATCTTTTACAATTTTTCATTACAATTTTAAGAATTTTTTTATTTTTTTTTAATCAGAGTATCACATAGAATACAAAAAGAATGAAGCTAGTGTTAGTTATTTTTTATATATTTAAAAAAAAACAAAAAAAAAAACAAGTAGTTAGTAAATTAATAGAATGCAAGTCTAAAAGGGGAAAGTTTTTTTTTTTTTTTCTTCAATACAAAAAAAAAAAAGTTATCAATTAATTTATTTTTGATGTTTCTGGTTGCATTGGCACTTCAGGTTAAATATATTATTATTATTTTTTTTTTTTAATGAAGTTTTGGGATGATTTTCGCTCCTAGTTCTGCTGGTTAGTGTGTTAGCAGCGCTGGTGTGTGTTTCACTCATCGTCAGCGTGGCTCCAGCTTCAGCGTTTGGCAGGAGCCGCTCAAATTCCACACGTCTCTGTGTGAGCGCCGGATGTGTGAAGGGTCACGCTCACACACACCGTACACAGACTCTTACAACACTCACAAACACACCAGCATCAGCGCCGGAGGATAACACACACCTCCATCTGCTACAGACCACACACCACAAACACACTCGCATCAGCGCCGGAGGATAACACACACCTCCATCTGCTACAGACCACACACCACAAACACACCAGCATCAGCGCCGGAGGATAACACACACCTCCATCTACTACAGACCACACACCACAAACACACCAGCATCAGCGCCGGAGGATAACACACACCTCCATCTACTACAGACCACACACCACAAACACACCAGCACCAGCGCCGGAGGATAACACACACCTCCATCTGCTACAGACCACACACCACAAACACACTCGCATCAGCGCCGGAGGATAACACACACCTCCATCTACTACAGACCACACACCACAAACACACCAGCATCAGCGCCGGAGGATAACACACACCTCCATCTGCTACAGACCACACACCACAAACACACCAGCATCAGCGCCGGAGGATAACACACACCTCCATCTACTACAGACCACACACCACAAACACACCAGCGCCGGAGGATAACACACACCTCCATCTACTACAGACCACACACCACAAACACACCAGCATCAGCGCCGGAGGATAACACACACCTCCATCTACTACAGACCACACACCACAAACACACCAGCGCCGGAGGATAACACACACCTCCATCTGCTACAGACCACACACCACAAACACACCAGCATCAGCGCCGGAGGATAACACACACCTCCATCCACTACAGACCACACACCACAAACACACCAGCATCAGCGCCGGAGGATAACACACACCTCCATCCACTACAGACCACACACCACAAACACACCAGCATCAGCGCCGGAGGATAACACACACCTCCATCCGCTACAGACCACACACCACAAACACACCAGCATCAGCGCCGGAGGATAACACACACCTCCATCTGCTACAGACCACACACCACAAACACACCAGCATCAGCGCCGGAGGATAACACACACCTCCATCCACTACAGACCACACACCACAAACACACCAGCATCAGCGCCGGAGGATAACACACACCTCCATCTACTACAGACCACACACCACAAACACACCAGCGCCGGAGGATAACACACACCTCCATCTGCTACAGACCACACACCACAAACACACCAGCATCAGCGCCGGAGGATAACACACACCTCCATCCACTACACACCACACACCACAAACACACCAGCATCAGCGCCGGAGGATAACACACACCTCCATCTACTACAGACCACACACCACAAACACACCAGCATCAGCGCCGGAGGATAACACACACCTCCATCTGCTACAGACCACACACCACAAACACACCAGCATCAGCGCCGGAGGATAACACACACCTCCATCTGCTACAGACCACACACCACAAACACACCAGCACCAGCGCCGGAGGATAACACACACCTCCATCTACTACAGACCACACACCACAAACACACCAGCATCAGCGCCGGAGGATAACACACACCTCCATCTACTACAGACCACACACCACAAACACACCAGCATCAGCGCCGGAGGATAACACACACCTCCATCTGCTACAGACCACACACCACAAACACACCAGCATCAGCGCCGGAGGATAACACACACCTCCATCTGCTACAGACCACACACCACAAACACACCAGCATCAGCGCCGGAGGATAACACACACCTCCATCCTCTACAGACCACACACCACAAACACACCAGCATCAGCGCCGGAGGATAACACACACCTCCATCTCCTACAGACCACACACCACAAACACACCAGCATCAGCGCCGGAGGATAACACACACCTCCATCTACTACAGACCACACACCACAAACACACCAGCATCAGCGCCGGAGGATAACACACACCTCCATCTCCTACAGACCACACACCACAAACACACCAGCACCAGCGCCGGAGGATAACACACACCTCCATCCGCTACAGACCACAACACCACAAACACACCAGCATCAGCGCCGGAGGATAACACACACCTCCATCCACTACAGACCACACACCACAAACACACCAGCGCCGGAGGATAACACACACCTCCATCTGCTACAGACCACACACCACAAACACACCAGCATCAGCGCCGGAGGATAACACACACCTCCATCTGCTACAGACCACACACCACAAACACACCAGCATCAGCGCCGGAGGATAACACACACCTCCATCCACTACAGACCACACACCACAAACACACCAGCATCAGCGCCGGAGGATAACACACACCTCCATCCACTACAGACCACACACCACAAACACACCAGCACCAGCGCCGGAGGATAACACACACCTCCATCTACTACAGACCACACACCACAAACACACCAGCATCAGCGCCGGAGGATAACACACACCTCCATCCGCTACAGACCACACACCACAAACACACCAGCATCAGCGCCGGAGGATAACACACACCTCCATCTACTACACACCACACACCACAAACACACCAGCATCAGCGCCGGAGGATAACACACATAATAATGAACATTATTATTAAAAACTTCATAAATTAATATATTTATCAACTTTATAAATATAAATGATTAAGAAATAATTTGTATTTCAAATTGCATTATTATTATTAATAATAATTTTATAAATTAATAATAAATTATTATCATTATTAATTATTTAAATCATTATGTTTTAAATTTGCATTATTAATAATTTTATAAATTAATTATAAATTATCATCATTATTATTTAAATATTTTTCTAAATTTGCATTATCATTAATTTTATAAATTAATTATAAATTATCACTAGTAATATTTTAAATCATGTTTTAAATTTGCATTATTTTATTATTATTATTATAAACATAATAAATTAAAATAATAAATATCATTATTATTGTTATTATTATAATAAATGTTATAGAATATTGATAATATAAAATTCTTCAATTAATATATTTATCGACTTTATAAATATAAATAATTAAGAAATACTTGTTCTTTAAAATTCTATGATTATTATTATTACTATTATTCTAAACTTTAAATATATTTACAAATTAAACTAAAATTATTAATTACTATAAACGTTACAATTTAATATATTTATATATTTTATAAATTAATATGATTATCATTGTTTTTATATTTCATAACTTATTAATAATTTTAATTTATAATTTGTTTTAAATTTGTATTATTATTATTATTGCTGTTGTTGTAAACTTAAATCAATAATCAATATTATAGTTATTATAATAAACTTTGTAAAAATACCGTAAATAATTATTGTTATTATATACATAAATTAATGTATAAATTTAATAAATTAATATATTTATCAACTGTATAAACTATTATTATTATTATTAACTTTATAAATTTAATAATATATTTCCCAAATTAATACATGAAAAAATTAATACTATTATTATTAGTATTAGTAAAAATTATTATATTATTATTAATACTATTATTATTATTATATTCTCATAACTATGCTTTAAATTTAACAACTCACTGTGCACCATTTACACACAAGCAAAAACTTTGAGAATCTGTGCATCACCAAAAATGAAAGTGCAATTTTAAGTGCAATCTTGACCGTTTCGATTTGATTTTTAATAACTTGACAGTTCTTCAGCTCTTTCAGAGCTCTATCAAGCTGCTGATCTGGAGATGTGAGGAGCCGTGTTCATACCTCGGAGGAAACGAGATGTCCAGCTCATGCAGACGCTCCTTAAACACAGACAGCTCTCTGTCGAACTCTAAGAGCTGGAGACAAACACAGAAACAGAGAGAGAGTCAATGCAGGTGTACTACATAAACAATGAGCTCATTAACATAAGACCGCCCACATTTACATATCAACACAGAATCAGCAACTTCCTGCCCTGAGAAACACACACACACACACACGCACACACACACACACTCAGACACACACACACACACTCACACACACATGCAGACACACACACACAAACACAGACATACACACTCACACAAACCAACAAACAAACAAACACACACACACACACACGCACGCAGACACACACACAAACACAGACATACACACACTCACACAAACCAACAAACAAACAAACACACACACACACACACACACGCTCAGACACACACACACAAACACAGACATACACACACTCACACAAACCAACAAACAAACAAACAAACATATGCACACGCACACACGCTCAGACACACAAACACAAACACAGACATACACACACTCACACAAACCAACAAACAAACACACACACACACACACACACACACACACACACACACGCACGCAGACACACACACAAACACAGACATACACACACTCACACAAACCAACAAACAAACACACACACACACACACACACGCAGACACACACACAAACACAGACATACACACACTCACACAAACCAACAAACAAACAAACAAACATATGCACACGCACACACGCTCAGACACACAAACACAGACATACACACACTCACACAAACCAACAAACAAACAAACACACACACACACACACACACGCTCAGACACACAAACACAGACATACACACACTCACACAAACCAACAAACAAACAAACAAACACACACACACGCACACGCACACTCAGACACACACACACAAACACAGACATACACACACTCACACAAACCAACAAACAAACAAACACACACACACACGCACGCAGACACACACGCACAGACACACACACAAACCAACACACAAACAAACAAACACACACACAAACCAGCCAACAAACAAACACACACACACTCAGACACACACACACACGCACGCACGCACACAAACCAACAAACAAACACACACACACACAAACCA
>JALXFT010003815.1:77500-100000 GCA_023376895.1 Aspiorhynchus laticeps
TTTCAATAAAGAGACACTGAAGCAAAATCAATGAGAGTTATTGGGGTGGAGGCGTCTCTCACACACACACACACACACACACACACACACAGAGACACACACACACACACACACACACACACACACACAGAGACACACACACACACACACACACACACACACGCACACAGAGACACACACACACAGACACACACACACACACACACACACACACACACACACACACACACACACACACACACACACAGAGAGACACACACACACACACACACACACAGAGAGACACACACACACACACACTCTCTCTCTCTCTCTCTCTCACACACACACACACACACACACACACACACACACACACACACACACACACACACACACAGAGAGACACACACACTCTCTCACACACACACACACACACACTCTCTCTCTCACACACAGAGAGACACACACACAGAGACACAGACACAGACACACACACACACACACACACACACACACACACACACACACACACACAGAGAGACACACACACACACACACACACACAGAGAGACACACACACACACACACACACACACTCACACACACACACACTTGGGACCCACGGAAAATTTAATCTTCCCAAATCCTCATCAGAGCGCTCCATCCTCACCGCCTGACAGCCGCCCGGATAATTAATTATACAGTTTCGATGGCTATATCGACTAAACAAACCTATTAATCATGGCAAAAGTCAATAGGCATGGACGTATTCAATCATGTCCTGACCAATGATTACTCCTTTCAAAATACAATAATTATTTTCGAGAGCTGCCTCGAATTAAATTTCTGTCAAGCCGGTACAAGTCTAGTGGTTGATGAAGGATGCTGGGAGGGACATCCGTCGTTCTGGAGGCAGTTTGTTTTGCAGGGATCATAAGACGGTGTGTTTAAGTAGAGCATGACCATCAGATTATCTCTCATGTGCCATCAGGACATCCATCACACACACACACACACAGAGAGAGACACACACACACACACACACACACACACACACACTCACACACACTAACGGTTTCAGCTCCTTCATGCTCCTGTTAATGATTCTCTTGGTAACAGATAGATGTTGGAAAACAACCCTCACTCCTCTCATACTGTCAGATTATGAGCTTATTTCACATTTTTAAAACAAGTAAACATTAACTGAAATAACATAAAAAAAAATATTTCAGCTATATATTTCAACTTCTCGATTTCATTTAGTTTAACTCCATAACCGAAATTAAAACAAAAAAAAAAAAATATATATATATTATTAAAAAATAATAATAAAAATTATATATATATATATATAAAAAAAAAATAATAAATAAAAAAAAAAAATTTAAATGAAAAAAAAAAATAATAATAATAAAAAAAAAAATTACTAAAACTTTAATTAAAATTTAAATAAAAATAGAAAAATAAAAACTCAAAAAAGTAAAATATATAAAAAATACATTTCAGCTAGTTGTCAATGCAACTTCTCATTTTCATCTCGTTTAACTTGATAACTAAAACTGAAATAAAAAATAATGTTCAAAAATATATAAACAAATAATAAAAACACAACTGAATGACTAAACTAATTAAAAGGAAAATGGAAAATATAACAATAAAAATAATATAAACAATAAAATGTAAAAATATATACATTTTCATTTAGTTTAATCTGATAACTAAAACTGAAATAAAAATAATAAAAACTATACAAACAAACAATAACTAATAAAAACAAACAAAATTACTCGAACTTTAAATCTAAAATGAAAATGGAAAATACATGAAATAATTAAAATATTGCAAAACTATAATAATAAATCTCACTAATACTAAAATAAACTGGTTCACATTGACTGCATCAATTACTGGAATCAACACACAGCAGCTGCACGTTTAAATGTGAGAAACAAGGAATCATTAACTGTGATTTGTGTTGAAAAAAACATGACGTTAACACACTTTAAGAGGCCGTTCATATAGTTATGTTCTTTTTAAATGCAATAAAAGCTAGACGTAGGTCTGTGGAAGGAGAAAAACACAAGATCCTGAGAAGGATTTCTTTAAAAAATGTAGCTTATTTTAACTTGAGTGCAATGTTTTTAACGCACATCATGCACAAGATGCTGCAAAACGCTTGATGCTTCTGGCTCGTGCATGTCTGCATTACTCAAGAAAGCAGGTTTCCACACTGAAAATATGAAGGTTGCTGCATTATTACTGCGAGTACACTGAAAAAATGCAACTACATTTTTAGGTAAATTTAGGTACAAACAATTTATTTTAGCTATATTAAATTTTTTTTTTTTTTTTTTGACAGTTAGTCAACTACATTTTTTATTTAAATATAGCTAAAATTAATTGATTGCAACCACTTACCTTAAAATTTTTTAGTAAATTCAATTAATATCCCCCCCCCTCCCCAGTGTATTACTGTTTCAGCTTCAGAAGAAACAGAGCGTAGCATAAAATACAAAACATATTCTGTATGAACGACACAAACACACTTAAAAACATTTAAAGTGGCTCAAAGCTGTGTATTTTATAATTAAATTAGTTTTACAGCACGAGAGCATGTCATCTATCCATGCTGGCATCAGTTTAATATGGCTAAAGACTGATAACTAGTGACAAAATATTAGTAGCATTAGTTTGACATTTTTCAATTTTTTCAAATTATTATTTTTTTCAAATTAACATTTTTCAAATTAATTAATGAATTGATTTACATTTTCATAAAATGTATTTTTATTTATTTATTTATTTTTATTTAAATTAATTTACATTTTTGTTTACATCTTTACTTATTAAATTTATTTATTTTAGTGCTGTCGAACGATTAATCACGATTTATGTTTTTGAAAGTTTTTGTTTACATAATATATGTGTGTGTACTGATGTATATATATATATATAAATCCACACACATGCATGTATATGTTTAAGAAAAACATGTTACGTTTATATATATTAAATATATATATATATTACATAAATTGTGCACATAAATATATACATGTAAATATTTTCAAAATATATGCTGTATGTGTGTGCATTTATATATACATAATAAATATACACAACACACACACATATAGCCTATTATGTAAACAAAACGTTTATTTTTGGATGCGATTAATCGTTTGACAGCACTGATTTATTTATTTTCAAATAACTACTAAATGAAAATGCTGCATGGAAATGGAGTATGATCTATTATTAGTGTTTTGTGAATAGCGCTGATATGAGGATCACACGGCTGAGGTCTGACCTCTCCATCATAACATCTGGATCCACAATAACATCCAGCATGCTGCTAATCATCATAATTCATAAAGTTCATCACCGCCGCAGCTGCTCTCCATCAAAGCATCATTCAAACATTCACACGGTTATGAAGCACTTAATCAGGAACGAGTCTCTTACCAGCATCCCATTGTTTTCCCGGAAAACGTCCTGGTTAATGTAGTTAAATAACTTCTTTTCCATCTGTAGGAGAACCTATGAGAGGACGGAGAACAAACACAGATCTTCATTAGCTTCAGCGAACACACTTCAACAGCAGAAACCAATGAGAGCTAATATTATAAATAAAGTGTATGGCTCTGGTTCAAAAGTTTGGGTCAATAAGATTCATCAAGGATGTGTTAAATTGATCAAAAGTGACAGTAAAGACGTTTATAATGTTACACAAGATTTCTATTTCAAATAAATGCTGTTTTTTTAACTTTCTATTCATCTGTGAATCCTGAAAAAATAAATGCATCACAGTTTCAACAAAAATATTGTGCAGCACAACTGTATTCAACATTGATAATAATCAGAAATGTTTCTTGAGCAGCAAATCAGCATATTATTATGATTTCTGAAGATCATGTGACACTGAAGACTGCAGTAATGATGCTGAAAATACAGCTTTGATCACAGAAATAAATTACAGTTTAACACACATTCACATAGAAAACATGATTTAAATAGTAAAAATATTTCACAATATTACTGCTTTTGCTGTATTTTGGTTCAAATAAATGCAGGCTTGATGAGCAGAAGAGACTTCTTAAAAAATATATAAAAAAATATTACTGTTCAAAAACTTTTGACTGGTAGTGTACACACACACACACACACACACACAGATAGACAGGTGTGTGTGTGTGTGTGTGTATCTAGATGGATAGATAGATAGATAGATAGATAGATAGATAGATAGATAGATAGATAGATAGATAGATAGATAGATAGATATGTGTGCGTGTATCTAGATGGATAGATGGAAAGATAGATAGATATGTGTGTGTGTGTGTGTGTGTGTGTGTGTGTATCTAGATGGATAGATGGAAAGATAGATAGATATGTGTGTGTGTGTGTGTGTGTGTGTGTATCTAGATAGATAGATATGTGTATCTAGATTAGATAGATATGTGTGTGTGTATCTAGATTAGATAGATAGATAGATAGATAGATATGTGTGCGTGTATCTAGATGGATGGATAGATAGATAGATAGATAGATATGTGTGTGTGTGTGTGTGTGTGTGTATCTAGATAGATAGATATGTGTGTGTGTGTGTGTGTGTGTGTGTGTGTGTGTGTGTGTGTGTTTATCTAGATTAGATAGATAGATAAATAGATAGATAGATAGGTGTGTGTGTGTATCCTAATAGATGGATAGATAGATACCTAGACATAGATACTGTATATTGCTATATATTGGCTGAACATATGTTTGATGACTAAATGAAGCAGTGAAAGTCTTCACCTTGCGGTCGTTGTCTGACTCTCTGAAGATGAGTTTGTCGACTTCATTGGTGTCTGATCTCACCGTCTGCATGCTGGCCGTCGAGCACAGACTCTGAGGAGAAGAAGAGACCACATCGCTTTAATATCAGCATCTGCACAACACAAGGAGCATCTCTCTTTACTCCTCTGCGTGCATTGAGCTCAAAGACTGTGTGCTCTCTTTTGTCGACTCTTTTAACATTGGGTTAAACATTCGGCCATCTGTGTTTGAGGACAGTTGAATGAGGTAATCCGGTTCCCAGCGCGCAC
Organism: Aspiorhynchus laticeps; assembly: GCA_023376895.1. Classification (NCBI taxonomy): domain Eukaryota; kingdom Metazoa; phylum Chordata; class Actinopteri; order Cypriniformes; family Cyprinidae; genus Aspiorhynchus; species Aspiorhynchus laticeps. The sequence goes on from JALXFT010003815.1 coordinate 82,570, forward strand.
CGGCCGGCCCGAGAAGCCATTGAAATTCAAAGCACAGATTAGCTAATCAGGTCAAGCCAATAAACCCGGCAGGAGAACCCTTTGGAGGGAAATGTCAGAGCGCGGCGGATCAGAACAAACAGCTTCGGCTTAAGCCGCTCTCTAAAGAGCCAACAAATCGCTCCATCTTTCAGTCATTTGCAGCGGCGGGAGCCACTAATGCGCTTTGCTCTCATTAAGCTGATTTTGTAATGAATAGCGCTGGAAAAACACCTCAAAAGGGCCGGAGACGGAGAGAGCGGCCCGTCAGGAGTCACACATTTCATTGAACTTCTTAATGATCAAACCACAGAAAGAAACACTCGGATTGAGACCGATCTAGAGTTCAGAAAACATTCATATTCAGATGGATTTGAGAAACCACGAGGCTACAGATGATATAAAATCAGCTGCTCGTTCTGTGATACGGACTCTCTGAGTTTTTATATGACTACTTAACAGATAAATAAACACGCACGCATTAAATACTGAATATTCTGAGAGCAAAAACATAGTCAATGATCAGTTATACAGTTTAAATCATTAGACTCAAATACTAAAGCACAGAATTTCACTACTGACCAATTAGGAGTTACACAGAAATGAGAAATAAACTCATTTATGATGAGGGTTATGTTTACATTTTAATTTCAACTGTCAAAAAAAAAGTATTAATTTTTAAATATTTTATTTTATATGAATTTATTCATATATGATTATTCCTTAAATAAATAAATAATTACCTAAAAATTATTCTTTGAATTTTAAATGTCAATTTTAAAGTAAAAACTTTTATTTTATATGTATATAATTATATATTATTCATTATTTTATTTATTTATATTTTAAATAGATATAATATAGATAAGATTATGTAAAATAAAAAAATATAAATATGCATACATTAGAAAAAAAGATATATAAAACAAACATATTTGTATATATACACACACACACACATATACATATATATATAAAAAAATTTGTATTTATATATTTATTCTTATTTTTTATACAATTAAATTGTATAAAAAATAAGAATAAATATATAAATACAAAAATACTAATATATATATATATAAGTGCTGTCAAACAATTAATCACATCCAAAATAAAAGTTTTTGTTTACATAATAAACACAGTACACATACATATATTATGTATATAAATACACACACATTCAGTATATATTACATGTACATACATTTATATATTTATATTATTATATTATATATAAATATATTTAATATATAAACATAACATTTTTCTTAAATATATACACATGCATGTGTTTGTATTTATATATACATAATAAATATACACAGTACACACTTGTATATTATTTTGGATGCGATATCGTGATTAAGCACTAATATATATATATATATACACACAAAATATATACAAACACATTTGTACTCAGATCTCTGTCTACTCTTACATAATGTACTGTGGTGATACTACGGTACAGTGCTGGTGAAGTACTTCTATACCATGGTACTGATTGATTATCTTAATCAGGTATTTACAACCTCTCACTGTCCACAAAACATGGTAGTACCGCGGTACTTCAGGTATTGTTTTGTACATGTATTCAAGCAGGTGAAGATGAACTCTAAACATGTTAAAGCTTCACAACAGAAGCCAATCGCATCAATACTGTAATCAATCAAACACAGAGAGAAGGATTGATTGATCTCAGCGCTGATCAATCACAGTCATTTCTCCTGATCTCATCATGTGTTCTGCTGCTGCTTATTAAAACACATTATTAATTAAAGCCCGTGATCCTGATTACACACCAGACTCACGCTGACCTGAGCACACTGCGCTGTGATTGGACGCCGCGGGTCATGTGACTTCAGAAGTGTGCATAAACTCAATCTGAGCGCACTCTCGCTGACCTCGTCTCAAATCACATTAACATTCATACTCCAGGAGATAATAAACAGAGACTAATTCAGAGGAAACAACATCTAGAAACATGAGAAAAACTATATATATATATATATATAAAATAAAAGTTTTTGTTTACGTAATATATGAGTGTATATTTGTTATGTATATATAAATAATGAAAAATATATGTTTATATGTTAAATATATTTATATAAAATATAAGTTATAAGTAAATACATGTATATATTTTCAAAATATATACTGTATGTGTGTGTATTTATATATACATAATAAATATACACAGTACACGTGTAAACAAAAACTTTTATTTTGGATGCGAATAATCGCAATTAATCGTTTGACAGCACTAATTATATAAATATATATATATATATATAATTTATATATATAACAATACACCAAATACGGCAATTTATATTAAATGCATGTAAAAAATTATTATATATATGTAAAACAAAATAAATATAATAATCTCAACAAAAAACAATGTAATATTAATAAATACTAATATCAATAATATTAACAAATAATAAATATAATATATAGATGCAATATATAATATTAAATACATTAAATTAAATATATTATATATAAAATGTTATATTGCATAATAAACAAGTACAGTAGTTTATATTAAATTATATCAAATCTAATAATAATAATTCTATGATAATTACACAGTTTTATAAAACAAACAAACAAACATGCAGGTGTGTCATTTCTAGGGACACGTCTCAAATGCATCAGCATCCAGTCAGTGAATGTGTCACAGTCAGAAAAATGTGGCACAAAAGTTACTACATCCTACAACAAGCCCCGTGTGTTCAGCCCAATCCCATGATGCTCTGCTGGAGGCGATTAATCCACAGCGCAGTAAAGTGAGTCCTGTGCTTTAAACCGTGTTGATGAAGCCTTGAGCCTACAGCACTAAAACTTTCCCTGATCACTCAATCCTGACACTATTGATTTTTATCCCATAATTCTTCAGCGCTGCCATCACAGCACAGAAAATGAGCGACTGAGGAAGAAAACAGAGAACATGAGAGGAACTGGATGGTGAAAATGCAAAGAAAGCCACATTTACAGATTAAGATTAAGCCTTTATTCTAATATTGACCAGAACATCTCCAGCATTTGCAGAAGAAAATGTCAAATGGAGATTAACACAAGCAAACTAGGATAAATTATATAATCTATATTACATTTATAACATTGTATATTAGCTCTAATGTGTGTGTATACATACCTAAACATTGTTTAAATATAATGTGTGTGTATATATATTAGTTAATTTAAATAATTTATAGGTTTACTATTTACTAGTATTACTACTATTTTATTAGTTTTGTATATTTATAAGTTTTTTCTATAAGTGTTCTATAAGTGGTATTTTTTTATTTAGGGGGTGTTTGCGCAACACCATTTTCAACTAAAAACTTTTTATGCGTTCATTTACGCAGGTTTTTGAAAACGATACCATTGTCATCTCCACATAAAATAAAAAAATGTGAATGTGTAAAAATGGTGACGTCGTGCACATGCATATTACGTGTTCAGTCAACAGGAATGCGTATGTGCACAGGTGCGTAGTGTTTTTTACAAAGTGACGTCGCCACCTACTGGCCTGGTATGCATAATGCAGCGCTTTTAGTCGTTTTCGCAGATCTGTTTGAACAGGGATCGTTTTGACAACGATGTCGTCTGTATGCAAAACTTTTCAAAATGCAAAGGAAAAACACAATTTTTAGTATATCGTTGTTGTGTAAACCTTGGTTATCTTTCGTGAAAAAAAGGTGTTGATGAAAACTATGACTATGAATTAATCAAACAGTTCACCCAAAAATCACTTACTCACCCTCATGTTGTTTCAAACCTACATTCTTCTTCAAAATATCTTCTTTTGTTGACGGTACCCATTGACTTCCATAATATGGAAAAAATACTATGGAAGTCAATGGCTACCGTTAACTGTTTGGTTACCAACATTCTTCAAAATATCATTTTTTTCTGCTGACGGTACCCATTGACTTCCATAATATGGAAAAAATACTATGGAAGTCAATGGCTACCGTTAACTGTTTGGTTACCAACATTCTTCAAAATATCATTTTTTTCTGCTGACGGTACCCATTGACTTCCATAATATGGAAAAAATACTATGGAAGTCAATGGCTACCGTCAACTGTTTGGTTACCAACATTCTTCAAAGTATTTTCCTTTCTGTTGACGGTAGCCATTGACCTCCATAATATGGAAAAAATACTATGGAAGTTAATGGCTACCGTTAACTGTTTGGTTACCAACATTCTTCAAAATATCTTTTTTTTTCTGCTGACGGTACCCATTGACTTCCATAATATGGAAAAAATACTATGGAAGTCAATGGCTACCGTCAACTGTTTGGTTACCAACATTCTTCAAAATATCTTTTTTTTTCTGCTGACGGTACCCATTGACTTCCATAATATGGAAAAAATACTATGGAAGTTAATGGCTACCGTTAACTGTTTGGTTACCAACATTCTTCAAAATATCATTTTTTTCTGCTGACGGTACCCATTGACTTCCATAATATGGAAAAAATACTATGGAAGTCAATGGCTACCGTCAACTGTTTGGTTACCAACATTCTTCAAAATATCTTTTTTTTCTGCTGACGGTACCCATTGACTTCCATAATATGGAAAAAATACTATGGAAGTTAATGGCTACCGTTAACTGTTTGGTTACCAACATTCTTCAAAATATCATTTTTTTCTGCTGACGGTACCCATTGACTTCCATAATATGGAAAAAATACTATGGAAATCAATGGCTACCGTCAACTGTTTGGTTACCAACATTCTTCAAAGTATTTTCCTTTCTGTTGACGGTAGCCATTGACCTCCATAATATGGAAAAAATACTATGGAAGTTAATGGCTACCGTTAACTGTTTGGTTACCAACATTCTTCAAAATATCTTTTTTTTTCTGCCGACGGTACCCATTGACTTCCATAATATGGAAAAAATACTATGGAAGTCAATGGCTACCGTTAACTGTTTGGTTACCAACATTCTTCAAAATATCTTTTTTTTCTGCTGACGGTACCCATTGACTTCCATAATATGGAAAAAAATACTATGGAAGTTAATGGCTACCGTTAACTGTTTGGTTACCAACATTCTTCAAAATATCATTTTTTTCTGCTGACGGTACCCATTGACTTCCATAATATGGAAAAAATACTATGTAAGCCAATGGCTGCCATCAACTATTTGGTTACCAACATTCTCCAAAAATATTTTCCTTTCTGTTGACGGTAGCCATTGACTTCCATAATATGGAAAAAATACTATGGAAGTTAATGGGTACCATCAACTGTTTGGTCACCAACATTCTTCAAAATATCTTTTTTTTTCTGCTGACGGTACCCATTGACTTCCATAATATGGAAAAAATACTATGGAAGTTAATGGCTACCATCAACTGTTTGGTTACCAACATTCTTCAAAGTATTTTCCCTTCTGTTGACGGTAGCCATTGACTTCCATAATGCAAAAAAACAAACAAAAAAAAAACTACTATGGAAGTCAATGGCTACCATCAACTGCTTGGTTACCAACTTTCTTCAAAATATCTTCTTTTGTGTTCAACAACTTGAGGGAGAGTAAATGACAGAATTTTCATGTTTCTGTGAACTGTCCCTTTAACACTGCTGTGCAGTACATGTATTACCGTCAGCACCATTTGTGCTTGTTTTTACGAGATCACTTAACTTTAACACTCCCTTAAAATCCCACACGCATCCTTTCCCATCAGCCCCTGCGGTGGAGAAGCTCAATGTAGGGGGTCCGTGAGCTGAAAAGAGACGAGGGCAGATAAAGAGGTGTGGGAGAGAGAGGATAAAGCCGCCTATTTATCTTGGCCGTCGCAACATCTGGGAAATCTCTCTAAAACAATGGGCAGCAGGGCCAAGGGCCTCCAATACCGCCGGGCCCCGTCCGAGCGCGTTTGTTCTCCGCCGCAGATAATGGACGTGCCACAAATCATTGTGGGATGCGAGAGAGGTGCTGTGTGTGTGTGTTCGCCCCTCTGGTATTTAACCACTCAAATGGGCCATTCTCTAGAGCCCGGCAGGACAAATTGGCCGGCCTGGAAGTCTTTGAGAGTCAGTGCAGCGCAAGGAGAATAGAACAGGCCTGAAACACAAGGAACAGGCCCATAAAAATTCATCACTTTGACCCCCATGACCTTCCAGCACTGGGGGCACAGACACACCCAGAGAGAGAGAGAGAGGAGGACCATCACACACACACACACACACACACCAACATTGACCAACATACACACACTCAGACACATGCACGTAAACACACACACAGACCAACATACACACACACTCAGAAACATGCACACACAAACACTCAGACATATGCACATGTACACGCACGCACACACACACACACACACTCAGACACATGCACACACACAAACACACACACACACACTCAGACACATGCACACATACACACAGACATATGCACATGTACACGCACGCACACACACAGACACATGCACACACACACACACACACAATCACACACTAACCAACACCCATACACACTCTCTCTCTCTCTCTCACACACACACACACAGACATATGCGCGCGCACACATACACACTCAGACACATGCACGCACGCACACACAATCACACACTAACCAACACCCATACACACACTCTCTCTCTCTATCTCTCTCTCGCTCTCTCTCACACACACACACACACACACACAAATTCCTCAAACAGTTACAAAGAAATGGAGAGTAACCAATTAGACCAAGAGTTGCCTCATAAGACAGTTGCCTATGTAGACAGCAGACAGTGAATTTAGAACAGTGATGGTGGATCCATAAAGATCAGATCATTAATGTAATCATGAAAATAAAACTAATCACAGATGCATAAGAATCTGAATAGAGGTCCCGCCCCTTCCACACACACACGCACGCACATACACACACACACACACACACAATAGCTAAAGAAAAGGCTTCTTGACAGGATGGAGTGAGCAGATGCTTCATTGTGAGTGTGTGTTGTGTTAGTAATGGGTGTGTGTGTTCACTGGTTTAAGTGAGTTAAAGGATTCATTGTTTTACACACTCATCCACCTGTACACACACACACACACACACACACACACTCCTGCTGTTCATGCAGATCTGTGAAACCAGGCAGCACAGATGGTCAGCAAACTGGTTAATGTCTGTTCACTCAGTGCTGCTGGATCACACACTCCTGACTGATTCTGCATCATCTATTAAAACACGTTCACACACATCTGACCGTTTCTCCTCACGAGACGCATCTGAAATCCCACCGGGTTTGATTTACAAACATTATAGAAATGTAGAATTGATTGTTATAAATGTATCCATTTCTGATGTATCCATTTCCATCCATACTGATAAAAAAAAATGTATAGCCTGAATGCACTGTAAGTCGCTTTGGATAAAAGCGTCTGCTAAATGCATAAATGTAAATGTAAATTTCAAATATTGTCTCTAAACTTCTGAAGCCATAACAATTCTGAATTAAATTCATTATATTATCTATATATTTTTAAAGATTATTTTCTTACTGTTTGGGGGTGAGTGAGGGAAAGAATAATGTAAAATCAAAAGAGAAAAATTGTTTAGCAAATAATTTTGTATGTAATTTTTTTCTTTTTCTGAATTTTTTTTTTTATAAATAAAATTAACCCCCCAAAAAATAAATAATGACACTGGATTTGATTTACAAATATCATGAAGTAGAATTGACTGATATAAATTTGTTCAGTTCATATATCTAAATAGCTTTTGAAGCCATAAAAAGTCTGAATTAAATGTGTTATTTTTACTATTTATATTTATTTATTAATTTATTTTCTTTTTGTTTTAGGGGGTAGGTGAAGGAAAGTCATTTGTAAAATCAAAAGAACTAATCTTGCATGTTATACTTTTTTCAGTACTTTCTACAATAAAAATATATTTTTTAAAATCTGAATTAAACAACTAAGCAAACAATACATAAATAGAGTCACAAACTGGACAAGAGCAGTCACACCTTTAAAATTATAATACATTGTTTTTGAAATTATATAAAAAAAATAAATAATTTAAAACAAAATAAATGCTATTTATTAAAATAGCTTTTATTAAATAATTTTGCATTTATTTCTATGTTATTTTCATTTCTATTTTAGGTCATAAAACCAAAAGCTTTTAACTCAATGACTCAGAATCAGATTTATTAATAAATATAAAATATATAATAAATAATAAGTCACTTCTTCAGGATCTGTTTTTTCTGTATATTATATTCTATACAGAATGTTATATATATATATATATATATATATATATTATTTATATATATATTATTTATTTATTTATTTTGGGCTAGTAGGCGTTCTAAATGACCAGTAACTTAAATGTTTAGCAGCACTCTTGACTGGTGAGTGAAATATTAATATCACTGATGAATAAAAACTACAGTGTGATTGAGCAGCGTTTCAGAGAGGACGGGACAAACTCACTCCACGGCTCAATTAAGCAGAGATTAGCTCTCCTCTAACGAGCGTCTCAGCAGAGTTCATTACCGACAATCAATGAAGTTCAACAAGCAACAATTAATGAGACGCTGACCTCCACCGACACTGATAAAATAATGAAGCCTGAATGAATGAAACAAACAAACAAACCGCTGATTTCTCATATGAGAAACACACCTGATGAAGAATGAAGAGATTTAATGGAGTCAGAAGAGCAATCTGAAGCACTCTTAATGAATGAACCTGCTGCATTCACTCGTTAGAGAGTTTAACAGATCAACACTTGAGCTGAGGAGAGTCTCACAGCGCTGATCTGTGTGTGTGTGTGTGTGTGTGTGTGTGTTACAGTGTGAAAGGAGCCGCTACAATAGAGCCGAACACAATGACGCTTCATTCACACGAACAGCCTTTAATTTATCTGCACCATTTCATTCAAATGATCCGCCTCCTTCAGCCCCAGGAGATCCAGGGAAGGGTGGAGAGACATAGACACATACAGAGAGAGAGAGAGAGAGAGAGAGAGAGAGAGAGAGAGACATAGACACAGAGAGAGAGAGAGAAAGAGAGAGAGACATAGACACAGAGAGAGAGAGAGAGAGAGAGAAAGAGACACATACACAGAGAGAGAGAGAGAGAGAGAAAGAGAGAGAAAGAGAAAGAGAGACATAGACACATACAGAGAGAGAGAGAGAGACATAGACACAGAGAGAGAGAGAGAGAGAGAAAGAGACACATACACAGAGAGAGAGAGAGAGAGAGAGAAAGAGAGAGAAAGAGAAAGAGAGACATAGACACATACAGAGAGAGAGAGATACACATACACAGAGAGAGAGAGAGAGACATACACAGAGAGAGAGAGAGAGAGACAGACACATACACACAGAGAGAGAGAGAGACATACACACACAGAGAGAGAGAGAGAGAGACACAGACACAGAGAGAGAGAGAGAGAGAGAGACACACAGACAGAGAGAGAGAGAGAGAGAGAGAGAGAGAGAGAGAGAGAAAGAGAAAGAGAAAGAGAAAGAGAAAGAGAGACATAGACACATACAGAGAGAGAGAGAGAGACATACACAGAGAGAGACATAGACATACACAGAGAGAGAGAGCGAGAGAGAGAGACATAGACACATACTGAGAGAGAGAGAGAGAGAGACACATACACACACAGAGAAAGAGAGAGAGATTTGAGTGGATCTCACGACAAAACATTTTACCCAAAAAAAAAAAAAAAAAAAATTAGGAAAGAAAATAAATAATTAAAAATAATTTTATTTCATAATTTTAAAACAGAAGCCAATTTTTATTATAATTGAGAAAAAAAAAGATTTAGATTGTGACTTTTTTTATCATTATGTTTTGTTTTACATTATGTTTTTTTTTTGCATTACAGTAATGACGATTAGTTTTTGCATTTACAGAGTTTGGGCATAAAATGCGTCTAATTTTCATTAAATGTTTTTTTTTTTTTAGTTCATTTTTTATTACACTTATTTCAAATTATATGTTTTTGCATTGCAGTTCAGTAATTTGGACAAAATTTAAAATTTTCATTAAATCTGATTTTATTTTTATTTTAAATTATTTTACTTTTTATTGTATTTTTATTCGACTTTTTATACTTATTTTATATTTAGATTTATTTTGCTCAGGCAGCATTTCAGAAGCTTTAACAGCAGAAATGTGAAGGTTTCATGCTTGTTACATGAATATTACAAAAAATAATTAGTTATTTTAGTATCACGAGACACTATTATAGTTTTTATTAATAATTTGAATAATTTTTCATTTTTCAATATTTTCTGTTTTCGTTTTAGTTGTGTGTTTTTGTCGTTTCTTGCATTACAGTACACTGGGTTTGGGTGTAAAATGTGTTTAATAATTTTCTTGATATAGAATGTGATTTGTGATGAGCGTTAGATTGAGAGACGGGTCTAGCGCTGATGTTTCTGGGTGGGCTTTGTGGTCTGGTTTGGAGTGATTTCTGGAGCTGTGACCCCGGAGCAGGGCCTTTATGAGGCTGACGGGCCCAAGCTGAGAAACATGCTGTCGCTCTGATAGCATGAAATCAGGAACAAAAGCCCCCCGTGAAGACACACCACCCTCCACAAATCACATTTACACTAACACACTCACTATGGAGGTATTTTAATTAATTAAAAAAATTAAAATGTTTTATTGATAATTAATTTATTTTATTCTTTTTATTTTGTATTATTATATTATCTTTTTTCTTTTTTTTTTTTTACATTTTTAGATTTCTTATATTGATTTTATTTTACTTATCTTTAATTATTTTATTTTATATTTAATTTATTTATTTTCTACAGGCAGCGTTTCAGAAGATTTAACAGCAGAAATCTGAAGGTTGTATGCTTGTTAAAGCATTTACATGAATTAAGAAAAAATATTATTATTATTAAAAATAATATTATTTGAGCTGTAAAGAACATTATTTTAGTATCGAGATACTATTATAGTCTTTATTAATATTTTGAATCTGTTTTTATTTTTATATTTCTGTTTTCAGTTTAATTTTAAATTTAAAGTTAAATTATTTATTTAGTAAAATTTGTATTTTAATTTAGCTGAAGATTTAGTAATTTTGTTGTTTTTTTGTCATTTATTGTAATATATTGTAATATAACATATTTTATAATTTTATATAATAATAACAATAACAACTATTATTATTATTATTTCCAAATTAGTCAACTTACTGAAACAATTTTTTTTTTAAATAATTTATTTTATTTACGGTAACAAAAATGTTTTTCTTTCATGTTTTTAATTTTAGTTTCAGTTTTAGTTAACTATAATAACAAGCATGTAAATACTATAAATACTGTAAATATAGTCTATAGTGATAATAAAGGCTGTAAAGTGTCTCAATCTCCGTTTTGAAGTGGAAATGCTTTCATAACTGAATGAACATCTGATTATGTGTTACAGTTTATAAATACAGCACATCTGTCTAATAGGTTTAAATACTGTAGACAAACTAAAACCCAGCGCAGACGGATGCGTACAGTGTATATTACAGCAGATGATGACACACACAGATGCTGGAGCAGATCCTGCGCTCAAACAAAAGCAGATACAGCAGATAAATCAAGACGAGAGGCCATGAATCCTCAATGTGCCACTTAATGGCTCTCTTAAATATGACGGCGAGCGGCGGGACGCTCGTGTTTAATGTCAGTCAGTGAGAGGAGCCCAAATGCCAGCGGGACGATCCCGCAGGATCAGACCTTGAGATTAATGTGTGAGAAAAACCTGAAATAAAGGCCTGATCACAACAACTCTGATGCAGCTACACGTCACAAGAGTATAAAACACCTGCAAACAAAACTCAGTGATAATGTAACGCAGCTAAAGATAATGAACAGTTCAAATACAGAATGGAGCCAAAATCAAACACACAGAAGAGCAATGAAAAAAAAAAAAAATTAAGTAAAATAAAATAAATATAATCAAATGTAATTAAATAAAAATAACATGAAAAATAAGCTAAACAATAAAAATAAATTCATAATAATAAAATAATAAAATAAAATATAATTGAATAAAAAGTCAATATAAATCATAAAAACTAAATAAAATAAATATATAAAACAATATATAGTAAGTAAACTAAATGGTAAATAAAATACAAAGTAAAAACTATACTAAAAGAAAATAAAAATGTTTAAAAATATATAGAAATAATATAATTATAGATTTTTATAATACAGAAGAGAAACAAAATAATATAAGATAACTAAATAATATAACTAAAATAAAATAATACAAATAAAAATAGCATAAAGAATATGATAAAAAGTCAAATAAATGATTTAAAGCACTAACCCAAATATATATAAAACAACTTAAAAGCTAAAATAACATTAAACATTTGAATAAAATAAAAATAAAATAATAAACTAATATAAAATAAAAATAAACAATAATACAATATAATAAAATGTAATTAGATAAAAATAATATAAAAAATAAGCTAAACTTAAATAAAAAAAAAAATGTAATAAAATAAAATAAATATATATAATTGAATAAAAAGCAATATAAATCATACAAAATATAAAAAATGTGAATAAAATAAAAATAAGATAAAAATAAAATAATAAACTAATATAAAATAAAAATAAACAATAATACAATATAATAAAATGTAATTAGATAAAAATATAAAAAATAAGCTAAACTTAAATAAAAAATAAAAATGTAATAAAATAAAAAAAATATATATATATAATTGAATAAAAAGCAATATAAATCATACAAAATATAAAAAATGTGAATAAAATAAAAATAAGATAAAAAGTAAAATAAACTAACAAAAATAAAAATAAACAATAATACAATATAGAAAATATAAAAATTAAATTAAATTTAATTAAATAAATATAAAATAAATAAATTACATTTTGGTGCTTAAAAAGAAAAGAGTAGTAAAACTGCTTTGAGCTATGAAAGCTCTGTTTGTGGGTAAGCTGTAGATGTGTGCGTGTGAAGAGCAGCAGAAGGACTCTGAATGGAGTCGTGATGGTGTAAGGCTCTCAGTGCCAGGCGAAGCCCTCGCCACGCCGCACGGAGCGCGCTCAAACGGCCTGTTGTTAATGAGGCTGTGAGAGGAACAGCCTGGGGCTGTTCTTCATTCTCTCTGTTTTAATTAGGCTCTGATTAAAGGCACGTCGCTCGGCCGTGATGTGTGACGCTCTTTGTTAGCGCTGTTAAAAACACGCGGAGGGACGGAGATCAGAGATCATGTGGGTTTATCTGAACGATGAGCAGCATTGTGCTGAGAATGAACACATCGTTACGCATCAACTACAGCACGAACCACCACAAAAAAACAGAAACACAACACACACACCGCAAGAAACTCCCTCACAAACAAACCACTAAAACTACTATCATCCATCCGTCTCGCCATCCATCAATTTATTTATCCGTCCATTCATCCACCTATCTATCCATCAGTCTCTTCATCCATCTTTCTTTTCCCAGGGAAAGCAAGAGCTGGTCAAATGTAAAACTGTAACTTGAATGCAATGTAAGTCGCTTTGGATAAAAGCGTCTGCTAAATGCATAAATGTAAATGCCTATTCATCCATCCAGTTATTTGAGTCCATCCACCTATCTATCCATCTATTTATCCATCAATCCATTCATCCGTCCATCCATCCATCCACCTCTTTATATCCATCCACTCCATCCATCAATCCATTCATCCGTCCATCCATCCACCTCTTTATATCCATCCACTCCATCCATCAATCCATTCATCCGTCCATCCATCCACCTCTTTATATCCATCCATCATCAGTCCATCCATCCACCTATCTTTTCATCCATTTATCCATCCGTCCATCCACCTCTTTTCATCCATTTATCCATCCATCCATCCGTTCGTCCATCCATCCACCTCTCTTTTCATCCATTTATCCATCCATCCATACATCCACCTATCTTTTCATCCATTTTTCCATCTGTCCATCCGTCCATCCACCTCTTTTCATCCATTTATCCATCCATCCATCCGTCCATCCATTTATCCATCCATCCATCCGTTCATCCATCCATCCACCTACCTTTTCATCCATTTATCCATCCATCCGTCCATCCACCTATCTTTTCATCCATTTATCCATCCATCTGTCCATCCATCCGTTAATCCATCCATCCACCTATCTTTTCATCCATTTATCCGTCCATCTTTTCATCCATTTATCCATCCATCCACCTATCTTTTCACCCATCTTTCCATCTATGTATCCATCCATCCATCAATCCTCTTCAGTGTTTGTGATATTCTCTCCTCTATAGTATATTATTTTCATCAGTTTATATTGTTTATATCATTCAGTCAGTTGGCTACATTTCATTACAAAGCAGCAGGCGTGTGAGTGTATCGTGTGACGCTGTTGGATGGAGATCAGATGTGTGTAAACACGCAGATGTGTTTGCCTGTGTGTGAAGATACACTTGTGCGTGTGTGTATATTCATGGTTGGTTTGACAGCGGCCGTCAGGGTCTCTCTATCCGTCCCATGAAACGCAGGACCACTGACTAATGGATGGATGTGTCCCAAAATTAATTAGCCTGACTAATGTAGTGTGTACTTAATGCCACTGCCGCCTTTGATTTATGACGGGCCAAATGCACAAACACTGTATGAAATGGAGCTTTATTGTGTAAGAATGAATTAACACACACATACACAGACGGCTGTGAGGTCTCTATCCACCACAGATTCTGCCATGTGTGCATGTACACAAGCGCATATGGACAAACACGCAAGCCAGCGCGCGCGCGTGCACACACACACACTCAACAATACACAGATAAAAGATGTAAAGAACTATCTTTAGCATGTTTACTTAAAAAACAGAACAGAACAGAAGCATTACAGAACAAATAATAACAATGTAACAAAACAATGAAGCAACAAAACAACATAACATAACGTAACAACATAAAACGTAACATAACACAAAACGTAACAACACAAAGCGTAACATAACACAAAATGTAACATAACGTAACTTAAAACATATAACATAAAACATAACATAACAGAACATAAGCTTTACAGAACAAATCATAACAACGTAACAAAACAATGAAACAAAACAACATAATGTAACAACATAACAAAACGTAACAACACAAAGCGTAAAATAACAACAAAGTGTAATATAACGTAACATAATAAAACAAAACATAACAGAACATAAGCTTTACAGAACAAATAATAACAATGTAACAAAACAATGTAACAACAAAACAACATAACACAAAACGTAACAACACAAAGCGTAATGTAACAACACAAAATGTAACATAACGTAACATAATAAAACATATAACATAAAACATAACATAACAGAACAGAAGCTTTACAGAACAAATCATAACAACGTAACAAAACAATGAAACAACAAAACATAACATAACGTAACATAACACAAAACGTAACATAACACAGAGCGTAAAGTAACAACAAAACGTAACATAATAAAACATAACAGAACATAAGCTTTACAGAACAAATAATAGCAACGTAACAAAACATTGAAACAACATAACGTAAAAAAACATAACAAAAACATGACATAAAACATAACAGGACGTCAGCTTTACAGAACAAATCATAACAACGTAACAAAACATAATCCCCCGGTTTCACAGACAAGGCTTCAGGCTAGTCCCAGACTAAAATGCATGTTTGAGCTGTCTCAACTGAAAATATCTGGCTCTCACATATCTTAAAATGCCATTGTTCTGTGTCAAGATGCACACCTGTAATGTTTTCTTCTAAGGCATTTTTATAAAAGCTGCTTAAATATCTTAATTTAACTAAGGCCTAGCCCTGGCTTAAGCTAAGCCCAGTCTGTGAAACCGGGCCAATGAAACATAACACCACAAAACATAATGTAACGTAACAAAACATAACATAACATGACATAACGTAACATAAAACGTAACATGAGGAAACATAACATAGGATCACACAAAACTAAACGTAATATAACAACAAAACGCAACATAAAATATAACAAAACATAACATGCCAATGCAACAAAAAGTGACGATGTAACATAGCATAGGATAACACAAAACGTAACGTAACATAACAAAATGCAACATAACACAAAATGTAACATAGCGTAACAACAAAACATAACATGAGATAATGTAACATAAAAAGTAACACGATGTAACAACATAGGATAACACAAAACATGACACAAAAAAACGCAACATAACACAAAATGTAACATAACGTAACAACAAAACATGACAATGTAACAAAAAGTCACATAATATAGGATAACAAAACAAAATGCAACATAAAAAGTAACATGACGTAACATAACATAGGATAACACAAAACGTAACATAACACAAAACGCAACATAACAAAATGTAACATAACGTAACAACAAAACAACATGACAATGTAACAAAAAGTAACATAACGTAACATAACATAGGATAACAAAACATAACGACAAAATACGCAACATAAAATGTAACGACGTAGGATAACAAAACATAACATGACATAATGCAACATAAAAAGTAACATGACGTAACATAACATAGGATAACACAAAATGTAACACAACAAAACTCAACATAACAAAATAACAACAAAACATAACATGACAATGTAACATAAAAAGTAACATAACGTAACATAACATAGGATAACAAAACATAACGACATAACAAAATGCAACAACGTAGGATAACATAACATAACATAACACTACAAAACGTAACATGACATAATATATAACAGAAAAGTGTGCGCGCACACACACAGTTTAATTGTTTTTCTCTATTTCTGTGTAAAAACAAACTGATCTGACACTGGCGTGAGGCCATCAATTAGAAAGCTCTTCAAATGTTGAAAAATGAAAGTTTTATGAGCCTCTGACTGCTCATTAATGAGCAGTTTACATCAGTCATGTACAGCGAGGCCCCACCTTTAATGTCATGCTGCTCGGCCCTCAGAAAGACAGAGGACAAAAGAAGGAGATTGATGTTTACATGCGCCGCAGATAGGGGGCGCCGGAGCCTCCATCAACCAGCAAATACACTCTAATTAAACGCAGCACAAGTTATGTCACGAGCTCAGTAGATCAAGTCAGTAATTAACCCGCCCGTCGGCCCCCATCAATCATGAGATTGGAACGGCCGCCATTTTCCCACAAATTAAATTTACATTCTATTAAGTTTAATTAGGAGGGATTTTAAATATACTGGAGTCCAGGCACACGGCCGCGCCGCTGTCACTACACAAACTGATTCACTACCAACAGAGCCCTGAGGTACGGATCCCATCATATCCTCATACCTGCGTTTTCTCTGATTAGTTCAATAAGAGACATTAAAATAGA
>JALXFT010003815.1:110000-112500 GCA_023376895.1 Aspiorhynchus laticeps
ACCCGGGGTTAAAAGCGGTGTTTAGAACGACGATAACCCGGGGTTAAGCGCAGTGTGAAAAGCCCTTTTTTGTTTTAATTTTGATTATTAGAGCTTACAGCTCATGAAAGTCAAAAATCAGCATCTCAAAATATTAGAATATTTACATTTGACTTTCAATAAATGACCATCCATGCAGTATAAATTCCGGGTATCTCTTGTTCTTTGAAACCACAATAATGGGGAAGACTGCTGAGTTGGCAATGATCCAGAAGACGAACATTGACACCCTCCACAAAGAGGGTAAGTCACAGAGGGTCATTACTGAAAGGTGTGGCTGTTTACAGAGTGCTGTATCAAAGCATATTAAATGCAAAGTTGACTGGAAGGAAGAATTTGGGTAGGAAAAGGTGCACAAGCAACAGAGATGACCGCAAGCTTGAGAATACTGTCAAGCAAAGCTGATTCAAACACTTGTGAGAGCTTCACAAGGAGTGGACTGAAGCTGGAGTCAGTGCATCAAGAGTCACCACGCTCAGACATCTTCAGGAAAAGGGCTACCAAGCCACTTCTGAACCAGAGACAACGTCAGAAGCGTCTTACCTGGGCTGTGGAGAAAAAGAACTCAGTGGTCCAAAGTCCTCTTTTCAGATGAAAGTACATTTTCATTTCAAGGTCCCAGAGTCTGGAGGAAGAGTGGAGAGGCACAGAATCCATGTTGCTTGAAGTCCAGTGTGAAGTTTCCACAGTCAGTGATGATTTGGGCTGCCATGTCATCTGCTGGTGTTGGTCCACTTTTTTCTGAAGTCCACAGTCAACGCAGCCATCTACCAGGAGATTTTTAGAGGAATTCATGCTTCCTTCTGCTGACAAGCTTTATGGAGATGCTGATTTCATTTTCCAGCAGGACTTGGCACCTGCCCACACTGCCAAATGTACCAAAAGCTGGTTCAATGACCATGGTGTTACTGTGCTTGATTGGCCAGCAAACTCGCCTGACCTGAACCCCATAGAGAATCTATGGGGTATTGTCAAGAGGAAGATGAGAGATACCAGATCCAACAATGCAGATGAGCTGAAGGCCACTGTCAAAGAAATCTGGGCTTCCATACCACCTCAGCAGTGCCACAAACTGATCACCTCCATGCCACGCCGAATTGAGGCAGTAATTAAAGCAAAAAGAGCCCCTACCAAGTATTGAGTACATATACAGTAAATGAACATACTTTCCAGAAGTCCAACAATTCACTAAAAATTAATTTTTTTATTGGTCTTATGAAGTATTCTAATTTGTTGAGATAGTGAATTGGTGGGTTTTTGTTAAATGTGAGCCTAAATCATCACAATTAAAATAACCAAAGAATTAAACTACTTCAGTCTGTGTGCATTGAATTTAGTACACGAGTTTCACAATTTGAGTTGAATTACTGAAATAAATGAACTTTTCCACGACATTCTAATTTATTGAGATGCACCTGTATATATACACACACATACACACATATATACACGCATATATATACACACACACACACACATATACATATATATATATATATATATACACACACATATATATATATATATATATACATATATATATATATACATACACACACACACATATATATACACGCACATATATACATATACACACACATATATAAATATAAAGACCCACATATAGTATATATTTTGAAAATGTTTAGATGTATTTACATGTATATATTTATACTCATATCATTTGTATTATATATAAATATATGAAGCGTTCATTTGCAAAAACCGATAACTTTATTGCGCATTCCAAGTAATATCAATCAAACTGCAGTTGGGTTGTTTTGATTAAGTAATAATAACTAAACAAATACAGGCAATTTACAAAATTAAAGTTCATTGAATATGTTTTTTTTTTTACATATTAAATGTTTGTTTTATTGCAAAAGCAGATAACTCCGCATTTCATATTTTAGAGTTAAAAAAACACTGGTTTAATCTTCGTAATCTCTTCAGATGATGATGTAGACGCCTGACAAACGTTGTTGTTGTGATCATAGATTGTATGATTGTGATTATACACAGTTTTGTAACGCGCTGCTTTCTCAAGGATCCATGAAAACGTTTCAGCTTTTATTTTACTTCACGCCCTGAAGAAGATATCACAGGTTCATCAAGTTCGGCGAAATTATCCGTCCTCGATCACTTTTAGTCAGCTTTGATGAAGTGAAAGTAGCCTTGTCACCTGACCTGAATACAGTGCTCTGATTGGCTAGAATGGATTTATCGGCTTCTGTTCACAAGCAACAAGGGCTTGCCGGCTTCTGCAGTAAAACGTGAACTCATGATGCCTTGAAAGTGGACAATACAGGCTTTTTTGACAAAACGTGTTTAGGGTTCAGATCGCGGTATATGTGGAGAATAATGCACTTTTTTTTAAGTGCCGTTTATCGGTTTTTGCAAATGAACTCTTCATATTTAATATATAAAAAAAATTCTTAAATATATACTGCATGTGTGTGTA
>JALXFT010003815.1:120000-128807 GCA_023376895.1 Aspiorhynchus laticeps
ATTCCAATGGAGCTAATACTGATAATTCTCTGATTAAATGGTCTTATAAATTTCATACAATGATATATTCAAATAAAATTTCTCATCAACATTAAAAAAAATATATGTATATTTTGCATCATAGTTTTTCTGGTGTAGTTCATGTGTAATTTGAAATTTCATAGAATTTGTCAATTTCTTAATTCATAAAAAAGGTAAACATTCAAGATTTTTTTCCCACATTTTCTCATTAATGAGAAGCTGCTGATCAGATAGAAAATGGTTTTAGTTGAAAAATATTAAAACTGTTTTTGAGCAATTATGGGTTATAAATTCAAAGGAATTTAATAAAATTCCATTCATTCCAATGACTCATTTATTAACACTGATAATTCTCAGATTATATGTTCTTATAAATGTCATACAATGATATATTCAAATAACATTCCTCATCAATATTAAAAAAAATATATGTATATTTTACATCATAGTGTTTTTGGTGTAGCTCATATGTAATTTGAAATTTCAAAGAAGTTCTCGATTTTTTAATTAATAAAAAAAGAGGTAAATGCAGTAATAATTTTGCAACATTCAAAACTTTAAATTTTTTCACATTCACTCACTAATGAGAAGGTGCTGATCAGATCCAATATGGTTTTAGTTGAAAAATATGAAGTTATGTCTGCTTAATAAAATACAGATTCTTCAGGTCCAATCGGACCCGGAATGTGAAAACAGCATTGAGATTCTGAATGCATTATGAGGGTTAAAAAACGAGGTGAATGTGTGAGGAAAAGTCAAACTGGAAGAGGTCTGAGTGTAGGGGGAGGCGCGGACAATGAGCCTAAAGTCGGTTCCCAAACGGCGCTGAATGACCGCTCTGTTGGAGGTAGCGCTGCTTTCTAAAGGCTGTTGAGCCACATTGTCCTCCTCCATCACAACAGGAGAATAGACTTTACTGGTGGCTGCCAAAAGGTTAGTAGCGCCGCTGAAAAGAGCCCAACATTATTCACTGCTTTGGGGGAAGGTGTTGTGCTCCATTCAGACGCGTGGAAACACGCTTCCGCCTCAGCGCTCCACTCTCAGAGCAAACGCTTTATTATAGAGTTATAGCATATATAGAGTATTTCAGTGATTCCCAAAAGTTTTTTAAGAAATAAAACGTACTTGAAGTCCCACTGAGATTTTAAGTTAATTTGTGACCGTGGAGCACAAAACCAGTCATAAGGGTAATTTTTTTAATGAATTTATGCATGAATAAATAATAAATATGCTTTCCATTGATGTATGGTTTGTTATGATAGGACAATATTTGTAAATCTGGAATCTGAGGGTGCAAAAAAATCTAAATATTGAGAAAATCATCTTTAAAGTTGTTCAAATGAAGTTCTTAGCAATGCATATTACTAATCAAAAATTAAGTTTTGATATATTTACGGTAGGAGATTTATAAAATATCTTCATGGAACATGATCTTAATATCCTAATGATTTTTGGCATAAAAGAAAAATGGATATTTTTGAGCCATACAATGTATTGTTGGCTATTGCTACAAATATACCTGTGTTACTTATGACTGCTTTTGTGCTGCAGGGACACATATTTAAAAAAATGTAACAAAACATTCATATGATCACAGTTATTAGATAATTTTTAGTAATGCTTATTTTGATGTTTATTTTTTTAATGTTTCAATTAAAATGAATTAATATTAATGAGCTAAAATATTTTCTTGAAGTATATTTTGAGTTTTTAAAATAAGATTTCAATAGTTAAATAATAATTTAACAATTCTCTGATGTTGTTTAATGGTCACATGACATGCAGGTGAACAAATAAAATATTTAAATATTTTAGTAAATGTTTTATTTTGATGGTTTTTATTTAAATATTATTTTATTAAATTTTTTTATGATTTAATTAAAATAAATGTAAATTCAAATTAATTCATATTAATTAGCTACAATATTTTCTTTAAGTACCCTTTGAGATTTTAAGTTAATTTCAATAATTTAATAATTCTCAAACCCCTCTGTGCTAAAATATTTACTTGAAGTCCTGCTGAGATTTTAAGTTAATATTTCAATAGTATAACAAAACAAAAGATTTTTATATTTACAGTTTTTATTTTATTAAAATTAATTAATATTAAATGTCTAAAATATTTTCTTGAAGTACCTTTTAAGTTAATACTTCAATAAATTAATAACAATTGTCAGTTAATTGTCACATGACATGCAGGTGTACTAATTAAATATAAATTCTTTTTAGTAAGTGTTTTATTTTTATGGTTTTTATTTTTATTTTTTTATTATTTGACTTGACTTAATGATCACGACATACAGGTGAACTAATAAAATATTTGTTTTATTATATTTAATAATAATTTAATAATGAACTGATGTCAGTTAAATGATCACGACATACAGGTGAACTAATAAAATATTTGTTTTATTATATTTAATAATAATTTAATAATGAACTGATCTCAGTTAATGGTCACGACATACAGGTGAACAAATAAAATATTTGTTTTATTATATTTAATAATAATTTAATAATGAACTGATCTCAGTTAATGTCACTACATACAGGTGAACAAATAAAATATTTTTTTATTATATTTAATAATAATTTAATAATGAACTGATCTCAGTTAATGTCACTACATACAGGTGAACAAATAAAATATTTTTTTATTATATTTAATAATAATTTAATAATGAACTGATCTCAGTTAATGTCACTACATACAGGTGAACAAATAAAATATTTTTTTATTATATTTAATAATAATTTAATAATGAACTGATCTCAGTTAATGTCACTACATACAGGTGAACAAATAAAATATTTTTTTATTATATTTAATAATAATTTAATAATGAACTGATGTCAGTTAATGTCACTACATACAGGTGAACAAATAAAATATGTTTTTATTATATTTAATAATAATTGAATAATGAACTGATGTCAGTTAATGTCACTAAATACAGGTGAACACAAAATATTTTTTTATTATATTTAATAATAATTTGATGATCTGATGTCAGTTAATGGTCACGACATACAATTTTTTTATTATATAATATTTATACAATATTTTTATTTATCTATTTTTATTTTACTAAAAAATATCTGTTTAGTATAAGTTTTATTTTGATTGATTTATTCTAAAAATAATTTAATTTTTACAACATTATTTCAGATCACACACATTATTTAATCAGAGGAAAACAAGTGCTGGGATGAAGTGTTTATGAGATTAATATAAATAAAAGATCTGTGAAAATCCTCAACGTAAACAACAACAAGGTGTTTTAAACTGTAAATCAGGGTAAATGATGGTGTAATAAACCGCTATTGGACAGAAAGCGAAGGCGTGAGTGGAAGAACATGATCTCTGAGCCGTAATTCACCAGCGCTTGATATGTTCTGCATGCATTTATTAAGTGTAAACATGCTTTAAGCAGATTGTCTGACCTGTCCAGAACGAAGCCCAGCGCTTTCTGCCGTGTTCCCGAGTACACCGACGGACTCTTCTCCCACGCCACCAGGTTAGACGCGTCGTGAAACAGGTGGATGTTCACCAGGTCAAAGGCACTGAGAGAGAAAACACACATTTATATTATCAGCTGTGTTCGTCAATGCAACAGAGGTCACGGGTTTGATTCCCAGTCAATGCATGAACTGATCACATGATGGATAAAAGAATCAGCCACATGCATGAATGTAAAACAGATACAACAAAGCACCTGTGAAGTGTGTCAGGTGAAGGAAACACTCTTAAAAAGCTTACATAACACGTTCTATGAAGCCACAAGTGTAATATATTATGAATGCATTCATGCCGCACTACATGCAGCTGATTTATTGCACAATAAATCACACGATCAATGCCGGTTTCATGTCAGTGTACTCTGTAACTGTGCACAGGAGGAAAAACAATGGACTGAACAACAATTCAAGCTTATTTCAGTGAATCCCAAATGTTTTCATCAGCCGAACCCCTTTCATTTAAAATGATTTGTTTTAATAAAAAAATACTTTAGTACGTTTTATTTTGACTGATTTTAATTTAAATGTAATTTATTCATATATTTAAAAAAAATATTTCATACCTTTTAGTATTTAATTTTTCTTTTAATTTTAAATTATTTTATTTTAATTAATAAAAATTGTGTTATTTTGTTTGCTTTTATTTTAAATGATTTATTTTATTTAAATTAGTTTCCAATATTTTTCTGTATTTTATTTTAATTGCTTTTATTTTAATTTAAAAGTTTATATTTGTTTTATTTAGATTTTTAATTTATAATTTATATAATATAAATGTATATTTATATTTATTTATTAATTTATTTAAAAAAATATTATACTTTTTAATGTTTTGATTTGATTTAATTTTAAATTATTTAATATTTTATTATTAGTATTTAATTAACAACGATACTTTTCAGTATTTTTTTTATTAATTAAAAAAACTATTTATATTTTAGCTCTATTTTGATTTCTTAATTTAATATATAATTTATATAATTATACAAATTATTTATATTTATATAAATTATATATTTTAATTTTTCGTATTTTATTTATTTTTTTGCTTTTATTTTAACATTATTATTATTATTATTATTTTTATATATATATATATATATATATATATATATATATATATAATATATATATATATATATATTTTTTTTTTTTTTTTTATTAATTAATTAAGTTCTCATCAACTCACAAACTCCCTGCAGGTCCTCGTTTGGGAACCCCTGCTGTGTTTAATCTGTGCTAAGTATTTACACAAAAAAGGATGCAAATGAACACTTCATAATGCATTATTATATTCTTATGCTCACTGATTAATATGAACACGTCTATCAGTTTCTCTGCTCTATATATCACTAAAGCACAGAGGTGAGCCGCTCAGATCACAAGTGCTAACGAAGCGTCTCAGTAATCAGGTTTGGCGGCGCGGCCTGTTATTCCTCCGTCACCTTTTCATTCCCTTCATCCGGTGTCAGACGCTCTTGTTCTCGTGCCGTTCTTCTATTGCATTATCTGCTCTCTCTCGGTCTGATCATGTCATCTGTCATATGTAAGCGCTCGGGTAACACGATTAGCTGTAATCTAATCCTGCGGTCCGGACGGGAGAAACTCGCGGTTAGTCCTTTAGCAGAGACTTTTATCCCAAGTGACTCGACTTATTACAGCTTCACTTCTCCTCCGATCGAGACTCGAACCGGCAACCGGAGCGTTAGCAGCAGAGCTCAACAGAGAACAGGAGCCAGACCTGCATCTAAAGCAGTGTAGTATGGACCGAAAGCATAAATAGTTTGAACAATTATAGCTTATTTCAGTGATTCCCAAACATTTTTGTCAGCCGAACCCCCTTCAGCTAAAATATTTACTTGCTTAAGTTAATACTTCAATAATTTACCACATGTTCAAGGTCCTCTGATGTCCGTTAATGGTCACATGACATGCAAGTGAACCAAAATTTTTTTTTTATTTAGTTTAGTTTTAAAGTGTTTTATTTTGACTATTTTAAATGACTTATTTTATTTTAATTTATTAAAAGTATTTTTTTATTATTTATTTTAAAATATTATTTAATATTTTGTGTTTTAGTAATTTAGTTTAGTTTTAAAGTGTTTTATTTTGACTATTTTAAATGACTTATTTTATTTTAATTTATTAACAGTATTTTTTTAAATTTTATTTTGATTGTTTATTTTAAAATATTATTTAATATTTTGTGTTTTAGTAATTTAGTTTAGTTTTAAAGTGTTTTATTTTGACTATTTTAAATTACTTATTTTATTTTAATTTATTAAAAGTATTTTTTTTTAATTTTATTTTGATTGTTTATTTTAAAATATTATTTAATATTTTGTGTTTTAGTAATTTAGTTTAGTTTTAAAGTGTTTTATTTTGACTATTTTAAAATGACTTATTTTATTTTAATTTATTAAAAGTATTTTTTTGGTTTTATTTTGATTGTTTATTTTAAAATATTATTTAATATTTTTAGTGTTTTATTTTGACTGCTTTTATTTTAAGTTATTTAATTTTATTTTTAAAAATATCTGATATTTTTAGTGTTTTATTTTAATAATTTAATTTTAAATTATTTTAATTTATTAAAAATACTTTGTTTTATTTTTGATTGCTTTCATTTTACATTTTTATTTAAAATAATATTTTTAGTAAATGTTTTATTGTTTATTTTCATTTTATTTACTATTTATTTTAAGCATTAAAAAGTTCATATTTTTGTGTTTTATATTGCTTTTACATTATTTTATATTGCTTTTATTTTAAATGACTGATTTTAATTTTTTTTTTTTTTTTAAATCATATTTTATAGTTTTTATTTTGCCCATTTAATTTTAAATAACTTATATTATTTATCTAAAGTCAAAGAATAGAGCTGCAGTAAACATAATTAGCTGATGAAGCAGTTGAAATGCTCGTTTGCTTCATTAAATCTGTTCTTCTGCATTAGTTTGTGATTTTGTTAGCAGTGCACCTGTCTGTTTCTAATAGTGTTAGTCCAGCCAAAACATCAGTTCTGTGCTCTTCTGCTCGCGCTCATGTTGATGAGCATTGCTTTATACGAGTACTGTGATGTGATCCGTCAGTAACAGTGAGAACAGATGTGAACTCTCTCTGTAAGACCGGATTGATCTGGTTTAGGACAGAGATGAACTCACCAGTCAGCCAGCGCCCATCGGGTTCGGATGAAGCCTTTTCTGGACCATTTACACTGCAGGACGAGAAAAACCATCAGCACAGAGACACACTCAAACCATCCACCTGCAGACAAACACATCCATGCATTTGAGCCGGTCAGCAATCATTAGACGAAAATATTGATTCTGTGCTACAGCTGCTCGCATCTTTTCAAGTTTTGACCACACTAAAGTATAAAAAAAAAAAAAAAAATTAAATTCATTAATTAAAAAAAAAAGATGCACAAATATAAAAAACAAATATATTTAAACAATAAAATAAAATATAAAAATTGAAATAAATATCAATAAAATACAATAAATATATAGACAAAATAAATGTATAAAACAAATATATAAAGTACAAAACACAATTAAACTAAAAAAAAATAAAAAATATAAAAAATATATATAATATTAATTTTTTTTATTTTATTTTTTTTAATTTTTGTTTTATTTAAATTTTAATATTTATTGTATTACTTTTTAATAATTTGATACATTTGTATGTATTTAAATTTAAAATTTAAATAAAACAAAAATTATTTAAAAAAATAAATAAATAAATTTAATTAAACAAAACATGCAATTAAAAACATGTTTACAAATACTTTCTGTCATTGTTCTGAAATCAAACACAATCTACTGAAGATGAAGAGAATGAGTTCTCATTCGGTCGGATTGAGAGTTTCTGTCCGATCACATGACTCTCAACATTATTAAATGAGAAATTGATGCTGCGAGTGTCCTGATTACCAAAGAAATAACCTCTCTGTCTCTCTGTGTCTCTCGCTCTCTCTCCCTCTCCGTCTCTCGCTCTGTCTCTCTCTCCCTCTCCGTCTCTCGCTCTGTCTCTCTCTCTCTCTCCGTCTCTCGCTCTCTCTCTCTCTGTGTCCCTCTCTCTCTCCCTCTCCGTCTCTCGCTCTCCCTCTCTGTCTCTCTCTCTCTCTCCGTCTCTCGCTCTCTCTCTCTCTGTGTCCCTCTCTCTCTCCCTCTCCGTCTCTCGCTCTCCCTCTCTCCCTCTCTGTCTCTCTCTCTCTCTCCCTCTCTCGCTCTCTCGCTCTCTCTCTGTCTCTCTCGCTCTCCGTCTCTCGCTCTCCGTCTCTCTCTCTCTCCCTCTCCGTCTCTCGCTCTCCGTCTCTCGCGCTCTCGCTCCGTCTCTCGCTCTCTCTCTCTCTCTGTGTCCCTCTCTCTCTCTCTCTCCCTCTCCCTCTCCGTCTCTCGCTCTCTCCGTCTCTCGCTCTCCGTCTCTCGCGCTCGCTCTCCGTCTCTCGCTCTCTCTCTCTCCGTCTCTCTCTCTCTCTCCCTCTCTCTCTCTCTCTCTCCCTCTCTCTCTCTCTCTGAGATCTCTAATGGGGAGTTAACTGCAGCGATGAATAAACTAATTACCGGCCGGGGCACATAATTACAAATTGACTAATTTTATTTAAAAACTCTGATGCAAATGAAAGGCCTGAGAGCGATTTGATTGCTCCTCACATCTTTCAGCCGGCATTAGGACAAGATTAACTGGATCAAATTCAATTACATTTGCATACTTGAATTAATCTGCGGGCTACAGCGAGGCGAGCGGATGATGGCAAGAACACACTTCTCCTCTGGAGAAAATCATATCCATATCTTACTAACAACAGTCCAAAATACAGATACAAATATATACACAACACACCCAAGGCCGTTTTAACCATTGGGCTAGGCGGGGCTGAAGCCCCGGGGCCGAGCAAGGAGGGGGCCCGTGATTGGCTGTGGGGTAGATTGACTGGCGTGCGATCGCCAAAGCCACCACGCCCCCCACTTATTAGTGCTGTTATTTAGTTGAGCTTTTCCGTAAATTCCATGCATTACCATTTGAGACTGAAGCGTACAGTCTGAATTTGGTTTACCAATCAAATGCATTTATTCTGTATTTGACTTTTGAACGATATGTGCAAGTATCTATCAGGTTAGGGTTAGGGTTATTCACCTCCACTCTTCACTTCGTTCTGGAGTCATATGGAAATGGTCGTGCAAAGAACAATAGGCTATTCGATAGGTAAAAATGTGAGCAATTCTGAGAGAGAGGGGCTCAAAAAATGAAAAGCTCCA
>JALXFT010003817.1:0-52500 GCA_023376895.1 Aspiorhynchus laticeps
AAAGTACAGTGTCATTTATTCATATTTTTGTTCTTGTAAGCTGTGCAGACGACCTCTATTGAATCTCTAGTGTTAGTGTCCTATTCCTCACTGCATTTATTATAGTCTTGTAGCTTCTACAGTAAACGCACAACCGTCTTACTCTAGCTCCATCTAGTGGCACATATGAGGTAATGTTACATTTCTATGACAAAACATTACATTTCTTGGTTTCATTAAAATTATGGTAGTGGATACAGAACATACGTTAACTTTCTTGTGTTCTGATTTGATAAGTTGTAAATGGCACTAATATGAAGGAATAAAACTTTGGCCTAATATTTGGTAATTACTAAGCTATTGTTCATGCAGTTATTTTATGATCAAAGTTAAAGTGAAGGGAAGGAAGCAGAAACTCTTATTCAACGGTAATCAATACTGAAGTTTGTCTGAAAGCTGCTGTCCATGGTGCTGAATCCACATCAATCTGCCATATTATTGTTTTTATGCATAAAGTATCAAACAAGTCAGATATGGTCTGTTTCCTATGTTAATATTTCTTACAACTAATACATATGTCAAAAATCCAAATCAGAATTTGTATTTATTCCAAGGGTGGCTTGTTGTATAGACTGAATTGAAGCACAGTGAACCTATATGCACAGTTGCCCTCTAGTGGAAGATTAAAATAACTGTATCAGACACTGTATCCTCCAGTAGGTGGCGCTCTTTCAGTGTGATTAATGTGATATTCAGTCAGTGGTGATGGTGGGAGGAGACAGTAAAGCTGCTCATTACTGATAAAGAGCTGAATAAAGAGGAAGTAACTAAAGCAGACAGATGTAGAGACAGAGAGATTCACACAGAGATCATTCAGCATAAAGAAGACTGAACTCAAGTCACAATGAAGATCCTCCTCATCTTCTTCACTTTCTACCTGATCTCAGGTCAGAGCTTTTCTCTTTCATCACTGCAGTAATGATGCTGTTTTCTGTTCATCATCTTTCTGATCACAGTATCAATCTGATTGACAGATGCAGTGAGATGCTTTAGCGTCACTGGATATTCTGGAGGAAGTGTACTTGTTAGATTATGGAAGCCTTGGCACAAAAACAGTGCTAAATACATGCAAAAGCTACAGAATACAAAATTAATAAATAAAAGCAAACATGATCAGTGGATTAATGAAGGATGATTCACTTTTTGCAATGAAAATGAAAACCTCATGATATACATCAAAGAACTGGTCATACTCGATGCTGGACGTTACAGGATTGAGGTCGATGGCCAATGGTTCATTGATATGATTTTGAATGTGGAAGAAGGTCAGTAATTTTAAAAAGTCTTTGTGTAGAAAAACTACTGATCATTTCAAAGTTTTTAAAATCTATATATGTCTTTGTGGAGGATGGATTAATGTTATAAAGTGTCAAAGAGAGTAATGATGAATATTGGAGAAACTGCCAATTTCAGCTGTGAATATTCACAAAATCATATTAATGTCAAGATGATATTCAATGAAGAACAAGACTCCATTGAGACGGTCTACAACAGATGGAAGAAGAAAGAAAGATTCAGTATTTCTGAAGACGAACATAAAAACCTCTTCAGTGTGAGAATCACTGCTGTGACACCAGATGATGGAGGAGTTTATTTATGTGGAGTTTGGATCTACGGACACTTGTATAGTTACACAATTTTGAATACTGTTAATCTGCATATTATTAGTAAGTAGAGAATATACTGTGCTAGACTAACTGAGACTTACATATTGTTGACCTTTTGTTTGTTAATTTCTTCTATTTTTTTTTTCTCATTTGTAAGTTGCTTTGGATAAAAGCATCTACTGAATGATTCAATGTAAATGGAAAGTAGAACAAACTCAAATCTATAAAAGTAGATAAAAAAGTATAAAAATTTCCACATTCTTTGTCTGCTGCAAAATTGCTTAGAAGTGACGCTTATGATTGACAGATAATCTGAATGTGTATAAAGTGTGCGGCTACTCAGGAGGTCATCTGATGATCAATTGTGAACATCCTCAATACAAAACCAAGATAAAATACATCTGTAAAGAATCAGATGGATGTTCAGAGAGGAAGAATCCAGGAGTTCAGGATGAATGGATGGAGAATGGAGATGTTTCTTTATATGACGACACCAGAGCAGGAGTCTTGATGGTGTTTTTTAGAGAGCTGAAAGCTGCAGATGCAGGAACATACAGGTGTGGAGTGAAAGTATCTGACTATACTGAGAGCTTCACTGAACTTCAGCTGAGCGTCAAACACGGTGAGGAACCACAAAGCATCTCATCTGACCGCAGAATCGGGACAGCGCATTTTTCTCAGGCACTATTTACTTATTAAACTGCATCTGACAGAAGTGTCAACAGCTCTCATGCACGTCTTTTAAAATAGAAGTCTCGCATCAAAAAAACATTTAGAAATATATTTTTTGTTGTTGATGTTGTTTCTATGGCCGCACACTCTGCGACCCACTCAGAACGGTCTCACGACCCACCAGTTGAGAAACACTGTGCTAAAGATCATCAACATTCAATGCTTCTCAGCTTGTGATTTTCTTTTGCATTATTTGTATTTCTTCAGTCAAACCTAAAAACCTTCCACCACCTGCAGGTGTGATTAAGAAAGAAATGTTTGTTTGAGTAACGATGGACACAGTCTTTTTACTCCATAAAAACATGCTGTGAATTTGTTTAATATATTAAAAATATATTATTATTTACACTGATTTATTCTGTAATGAAAACATATAAATATACTCAACAGGACAGAGTGTGAATTTACAATGAGACGTATTTGCATCTGTTTCTGACTCTGTGTCTCATCCACGCTCTTATTTATATACTGAATAGTCAAATTAGACATAATGATGATACGCGTAAGAGCCAATGAGGTCTAAGCCCAGTTTCCAGTCTTCCTTTTTCTTCTTGCATAGCGCTGCACGTCTGTTTGGATGAAAACAAAGCTCATGAGTGTCTCACAATTTGAATTGACAGCACACACTGAAAAAAGTGCATTTGCCTTGTCGTTACTCTAATGAACATTTTATACTTGAACCAACTTAATAATTTTACTTTTTTCATCTTGTCATTGAACTAAAGTAAAATATTTAGTTAATTGGAAGTAAAACTACACTGATTTTTTTTTTTTTGTCATTGGACCAACTTAAACAAATTACTTCAACTTGTTACAAGTAATCGGTTTACTTTTTATCAAGTGAAAAAATTAAGTTTGACCTAATCAAATTTTTATAGTCAGCTGAAACAAAAAAAATCACTTTCAACCAAATATATATTTTTTTAAAGTTTGAAGTGCTTTAGTTGGGCTCTTGACCCTTAACTTTGTGATTTGTTTAAGTTGGTTCAACGACACATTTTTTTCAGTGCAGAGGAAGATTTTATGTGAGCAACAGGGTATCACATTACAAGTAAAGCGAGTTAAGTAATCAGATTACTTTTTCAAGTTACTAATAAAATAACACATTACTTCTAAATTTACAACCAAATATTGTGAGGGTTACTTCGAGTGAGGTGCAGATGCATTTCCTTAAGCCTGAGGTCTATTAATTTCACTTTTGGTGTAAAAGGGTCTTTACAGTTGCCAAGAATATAACCTTTGGGTTTTAGTTATTAAATATAAATAAGCAAGCCCAGCTCAGGTGACAAAAAGTAACACAAAATAAACGTAATGAATTGCTTCCCATAAAAAGTAACTAAGTAACGCAATTAGTTATTTGTTTTTTTATGGAGTAACAGAATATTGTAATGCATTACTTTTAAAAGTATCTTTCCCCAACACTGGTGAGTAATCAATAAAAATGAGACGTTACTCAAACAGAGCTGCAACTGCAATTACAGAATTGTATGGTTGTTTATTTGATCATGACAGCAGTCGTTTAACTAATGGTCACACTGCAGTT
Source organism: Aspiorhynchus laticeps (assembly GCA_023376895.1). NCBI lineage: Eukaryota > Metazoa > Chordata > Actinopteri > Cypriniformes > Cyprinidae > Aspiorhynchus > Aspiorhynchus laticeps. Next base: position 3,922 of record JALXFT010003817.1, read on the forward strand.
CGTCAATCTCACACATCTTTAAAAAATCAAACAGAACAAATGGTTATGATAAATTATAAAATGTCTCAATATACAGTATATAAATTAGTATAAATCAGGGTTCAGCAACCTATGGTATGTGTGCCAACAGTGGCATGCAGAGGGATAATCACTGGCACAAAAGCAATAGGAAAACTGGATAATGACATACATTTTGAGGTAGTCATTCCTCATATAGTCACACAGCCTGTTAAGAGCTATAAATACTATTAAAGTGTGAGAATTAAACCTGCACAAGTCTACTGATGCATATGGCTAACAGCATTCGTCACTGTCAAAATGACTGAGATGGCCAATCAAATCAAAGTAGGCGGGGGTTTCCTGTTCACAGAAACAGCACGAATTCCAGTGCAACTCATCATTTTAGTATTCAAAGTGAGCTTGGTAAGATGGAAGCTGCAAATCATTTAATATTAATCAACTGTTTTACGATAGAAATGTTAAATGACCGACAGCTTTATGCAGTGATGCAAACTACTCGACTTGCCTGCCTCTGCGTCTCTCTCTCTCTCTACACACAATGAAGCTGAGTTTCTGTGAATTGTGGGGACTTTCCATAGACTTCTATTACTTTTCTACTGACCAAATGATATGTTCTATCCCCTAACCCTACACTGTAAAAAAAATCCGTTAAATTTACGGTAAAATACCGGCAGCTGTGGTTGCCAGAACTTTACCGTGAAAAATACGGTAGCAACATTTTAGGATTTACAAGACTTTTTAAACTTACAGTGAAAAAACATATTTCATTAACCGATGCAATGCTAATATACAAACCTTTCAGTTAACTCATTTTATTTGCAGAAACCGACTGCACTTAAATTGTCCAACTGCCATTTGTTTATAAACTAATATTTACGATGTTTAATTAATGTGAGCATAAGGATATTGAGAACTATTTTGTTTAAGTACATGAAGAAAAACCTACTGATTTATGCAAAGTCATTAAAAGCATCAAATCAATTCTCTTGCAGATAACAGCAGCGCGCGCATACACTTGTGATTGAAATACACAGCTACTGCCTTTAAATAAAGCAACATGCAGTATAACATCAGTGTTTCTCTGTCCGTCCTTAACTTAAACACAGGCTCTACTCTCCAGCACAATGGTGACCCACAAAAAACAACAGGAAGTTGACTGTTAGGTTTTACAGTATTTTGCTGTTTATTTACTTGATTTTACGGTGAAATACCGGCAGCTGTGGTTGCCAGTAATCTACTGTTTATTTTTTTTTTATTTACGGTATATTTCTGTTAAAATTAAGTTTCACAGTGTGTTTTTTTCATCTCACACATTTAACCCCTTTACTCCCACAGCAAAATCCTCAGTTTTAAAGAGCACTTATATGTGTTCACACTACAGAGTTTTGAAGTTAATGAGATAATTAATTGACTAATTAAATGAGGATTGAGCTTTTGTGATGAACACCTGCTGTTAACAAGTAGAATCACCGAAGGAAAGAGAAACAAGAGCAGAGAACCAAAACTTACAGCCAAAGCTAAAGATGAAATCAACTGAAATAAAACAGATTACATCTCTGAAGATCTCAGCAGAGGGTGATGAAACAACTCCACAAACAGCATCACCAGCTTCTTATTACTAACCAGTTTGACTTCATTTCTGTCATATGTGTCCAAAAGCTCTTATTGAGATTTTAGGTGTTGTACTTTCATTTGAAGTCACCATATTGGCGATCAGTGGTTGCTTTAGTTGGGCTCTTGAACCTGGACTTTTTAAAGTTATGTTTTTGGTTGTTTTGATTAGCTGTTTCTTAAATACAGTTTTTTAAAGCAAGAAGAACCAAAAAAAAAATTGTGATGAGAAAAGTGATGTTTGTAATGTCAAAACCATCATGATCCAGTCTGATTCACTGATCTTATCCAATCTCTTATTAAATATGTGATATATTAGTACACTTAAATTGCACCACTGACACCAACATTATCAAATGTTGTTAAACTGTTCTAAGCACAATATGCACAAATAAATGTATTGAACTACGGCAGAACTTAAACACGCACAGACATCAACAATCAGCATATGAATCTCAAAATTGGTGACAATCAAAAATTATGAAAAAAAAAAAATCGGTTCTACTTTGAACATCACAAAAGAGTCTACTGAAAAGTCACAACCAAAACAACACCAAAATAAAAGCAAATAAAGAAAATAGTAAGAACATTCAGCTGCATAATTTATTCATGCTGCAATGCATGCTGGGAATTTTGTACTGGCACCCAGCATGCTTTGCGGCATGAATTGTTTTTTTTTTGTGTAATTAATAGTCACCATTGTTGAGGTTCATGTGCTGATTCTTGATGTCTGTGTGTTTAAAAGGTGCTGTTACTCTAAAGATTTTGTGTATAAAATATTTTTAAATTCATTCATAGTTTTTCAACTTATCTTGTAGAGTAATATTACCATAAACAATATGAAATTAATTACAAATCACCAATACCTTTTGACACTGATTAAGATCAGTGAATCATCAACAGTTAACCAAATCTATATAATTGTTATGTGTCTTAGTTTTTATTGTCATATCAAATGTGTGTTACAAACACAGTTACAACAACCAGAGAAAAACTAATGTTAAAGATTCAAGGGTCAAGAGCATAACTAAAGCAAACACTGATCACCAAAATGGTGAGGTCAATCAAAACATTTGAAATAAAATATAAACCTCTGTTAATTTGTAGATATATGACAGAAATTAAGTCAAACTGGTTAGTAATAAGTGGAGCTGGTGATGCTGTGTGTGGAGGTGTTTAATCATCCTCTGCTGTTTTATTTCAGTTGACTTCATTTAAGGCTGTGGCTGTATGTCAGTTGTAGTTTTGTTTCTTGTTCTTTCCTTCAGTGATTGTGTTTGTTAACAGCAGGTGTTCATCAGTGTCTGAATTCACTCATAAGTTCTCAATTACTATGTCTAGCAGACTATATAGTGAACTAATGTGGGGACTAGTGAATGAGGGTGTAGTGAGGGTGTAGGGTGTGGTTTCAGACACAGTCTATGAGTGTCGACTCTGAGGCTACTTTCTCGAAAACAAAGATTAGATCTATTACAGTTATTCACTGTATATAGTAAGGAAACTTACTGTTAATCGTTTAACAGGTTTTTACTGTGGCATTTCTACAGTCTTTTACCGTTAAAATCACGATAATTTTTTACAGTGTAACCCTAGAAAACCTGTTTGCATTGTTACACTTTCAAATTAAAACATTGTTTACTATTTTTAATCATTTTTTTCCACGTGGGGAGCGCAGGCCCCACATTTGGTCCCCACAATGTAGCATAAATAAGTACACACACACAAACACACACATAAAGTGGTGTTCACTAAGGTCACACTGTAAATCTGTTATAAAGTCTAATTTAAACATTAAAGTAAGGAAACCTTTGAAAAGTTTTAAAACCATTCATGAACAAAATCCTTCAGAAACTATTTGTATGATAATCAAATATAGATTTTTATCTGAACATTTAAAATGCCTATGTACTGCATAAAAACAACATGGGTGATGACAGTGGTTGACAGTGGTTAACCATTTAAAAATGGCACTTCATGCCCAAAAGGTTGTCAACCCCTGCTCTAAAACTTGATTAAATATCAAAATGACTCAAACAATAGGCCGATATCCAACTATATATTAGATACATAACCTAATAGCCCAATACATTGGGGTGATTGCCAGGTCTGTTTGCAAACCGCACCCTTTCAGAATAAATAAACAGGATGAAAACTACTATTATTATGAAATTGCTTGAGGAACATTACAAACAATAAAGCCATTAAACTTGTCTGTGTCTGTGAAAAGATATATTAACTTGACTGAGACTGTAAATATGAACACAAATATATAATTGAAGACTCTCCATCTGGTGACAAATAATTCTTAATGTCTGTTAAATTTTTTGGATTTAGTGAAATTATCTTTGTGTAGGTTATTGTATTGTAGTTGATATGTAGGTGCATGTTTCTTATTATTCTGTCCTGTTTTGTTATAAATTATAAATGACAATAATTTACACCTTTCCTGTGAGTTTTTAATAAAAGAGTAAATCTGTAGGAATGAAGCTTTGGCATATATATATATATATATATATATATATATATATATATATGATTACACATTCTTCATGAAGATGGATTTATAATCAAAGTCAGAAATTAAGGAAAGACAAGATAAATCCAAGTTCCACCATTTTACTCTTTATGTTGTTCATCAGTGGTGCTTAAGTTTGATTCAGAGCTGCTGTCCATGGTGCTGAATCCACATACTGTTTTTGATGCATAAAGTTAAAAACAAACAAAAAAACATACTGTTTGCTATTTAAAAGTTGTTAATGTTTATTGCAACTTACAAAAATGTAAAAAACTCAAAGTATGAATGTCAAAACAAAAGTATCAGATGCATTCTGTAATTTCAAATAGTGCCTTTGGCTCTAGAGCAGGTGTTTTCAAACCTGTCCTGGTACTGCATATTTTGTATGTCTCCCTGATCCAACACACCTGATTCAACTCACCAGCTCATTAGTACAAAGTGCAAGACTTGAATTGGGTGTGTCTGATAAGGGAGACATATAAATTGTACTGTACTGGGGGTCAGGTTCGAAAACCATCAATGACCTCAGTGAACTTAATGGTTCAGTTTCCTAATGCCCCCTAGTGGAAAATTTAAAAATAATCTGATGCTGATCTGATTCACTTCAGTGTCATTTGTCCTTATATAGAGAACATGAAGCCTGTATGAGCTCTCAGTATCAGACACTGTATCCTCCACTAGGTGGCGCTCTTTCAGTGTGATTAATGTGATATTCAGTCAGTGGTGATGGTGGGAGGAGACAGTAAAGCTGCTCATTACTGATAAAGAGCTGAATAAAGAGGAAGTAACTAAAGCAGACAGATGTAGAGACAGAGAGATTCACACAGAGATCATTCAGCATAAAGAAGACTGAACTCAAGTCACAATGAAGATCCTCCTCATCTTCTTCACTTTCTACCTGATCTCAGGTCAGAGCTTCTCTCTTTCATCACTGCAGTAATGATGCTGTTTTCGGTTCATCATCTTTCTGATCACATTATCAATCTGATTGACAGATGCAGTGAGATGCTTTAACGTCACTGGATATTCTGGAGGAAGCCTTCTTGTTGATACTGTCAGGTCTTCACCCAATAACATTCAATATCTGCAAAAACAAATCAATGGCAAGTGGGATATAATAATAGACAACAAAAAACAAGCTAATTGGATTAATAAAGGAAGATACGCTTTGTATCTCAACAAAAACAGAAATGTCATGCTCTTAATCAGAGAACTAAATGCACAGGACTCTGGAAGATACAAGATTGGACTTTCAGGTTCAGAGGTTACTGAAATACATTTGAAGGTGATAGATGGTGAGTAATTTTGACATATTATGAACTACACACAAAGCAGGGCTGAAATTACTGAATGTTTAATATCCTTTTTTTAACTCAAAAGAAGGGATCTTGAGAATAAAGGGTTGGTGTAGGATCCATTTACCAACAGTATAGCTGATGCGATGCAGTCACAATATTTTATCTTTAATTTTAACTGGTAACACTTTACAGCAAGGTTCGATTTGTTAACGTAATTTGTTAACATGAACACAATTTTTGCAGCATTTATTAATCTAGGTTAATGTTCATTTATTTATAAAATGTATCATCGTTAATAGTAAGTTAATGTTTGTTCATAACACATTAACTTACTGGTTTCACTTTATTTGATGGCCCCTTTAACACAGGGGTGCCCACACTTTTTTGTGTAGGGATCTTCTTTTCAAATGAGAAACTTACCGAGATCTACCAAGTGAAAAATAAATAAATAGTAAAATGCATATAAAATAAATAGGCCTAAATAAAAAAGCTTTTTGGAATGTATCTTTATATTGCATTAATTAAATTTTTAATACAAAAATAATAATAGTAAAATAATGTTCAATTCTTAGTACCCCCATTTACCTAAAGCAGTGGTTCTCAACCTTTTTTACTCCAGGAGCCCCTCCTCTCCGAATCAATACTGCAAGCCCAAACTTTTCTATTCACCAAAACCTTTGTATTTTCATGTAATTTTTTTTAAACAGAGCAAATTCAAGATGGATTTTAACATTCCATGTTCTTTTTTTGCAAACATACTTCGCAAAAATGACACTGCAGATATTCTATACAACTTAAAAGTATGTAAAAGTATGTATATTCTGAACTCGGCAGCACAACGCCATCAGTTCCTCTGTCAGAACAATCCGTTTGGAGCGTTTGGTGCCCGTATGTACATGAACACCACTGATCCTCACAGACTTCTCCAAAACACGCAATCATCCTTTATAAAACACTCGCTGTATTCAACTATGTGAATATACTGAGCTGTGTTCAAGCAGAAATATGATCACCTTTAATGTAATCACCTTTACCTTGATTACAATTATCATCCATTAAAACTTTAGGCTACTAGTGTGACACTGGCTTCTTTTATCCAGCTGAGAGCTGTAGTTTGTGTATCAGATGCTCATACAGCGGTTTTGAGCCGCTGTTCTGTCTGTATTTCACACAGCGTGATGAGAAACTGTTTGCTGCTCCGAAACACAGAATATCACACAATACGAAGAGAGGTGGTTCTGTTATTTATTTGTAGGCTATATATTTTTACATTGTTTAACATATTAGTCATAACATTAGTGAATATTATATTTTAGTTTTAAGTTATCTCGCACCCCGGTTGAGAACCACTGACCATAAGTGTGATCTACCAGCATGCCTTCTCGATCGACCTATTGGGCACATATCTACTAACTCTCATTAGAGTATTAGTACAGTATTAGTAGACTGGTAGGGTTAGGGTTGGAATAAGTTGACATGTACTTGAAAAGTTACTTATAGTTATTAGATTGTCTGTTGGGAGACCATCACAATAAAGAGTTAGGAGATATTAATCAGACAGTTTACTAATACTGTAATGAGATAGTTGACATAGGTGCAACATCATTTATTGTCAAAAGAATGTTCAAAAATAACCATCAAAATAACTGTTATTTATGTTCATTTATACACATTGAGATGTTAAAATGTACATCTGTAATTTGTACGAGTATCTGTTTGGATTAACCTAGATTAATAAATGTTGGGGACAATTATTGTTCATTGTTATGATACTTAATGTTAAGTATGTTAAGAAATGTAACCTTATTTTGTTGTAAGTTAATTTAAGTGACAAACACTCTGCTTTGGCTGAAGTTCTGTGCTTTGCTGAACTAATATCACAGACATATAAATGACATGGCATTTTTACACCTCATTATGTCTAATTAAAACATCCCACATACATGATATGTAAATGTTCTCTTTTGTGTAAATGACAGATCCATGTTGTTACATGTCAAAGAGAGAGGAGGTGAGAAGGGAACGATCTTCCATTTTCAGATGTGAATATTCACAGAATCATATTAATAATCCCAAGATCATATTCAAAGAGGGAAATGACTCCATTGAAGAGATTATAAACAGTTCATTGAAAAAAAATGGAAGGTTCAGTATGTCTGAAAAAAGAGATAAACAACTCTTGACCGTGATAATTTTTGCTGTGAGACCAGATGATGGAGGAGTTTATTTATGTGGAGTTCAGATCAACATACTATCATACAGTTACTACATTATTACTACTGTTCATCTGCATATTATTATGGGTGAGTATTGTAGAACCAGATGTTACCTTTCATTGCTGTAACCCAATACAGTCATTCTGAGTTTAATGTTTAATAATATATTTGACTTGGATGAAATCAAATATATTATCATTATATTATTATCATTTGATGTGACTATAAAGTGATATTTGTGATAAACAGATGCAGTGGGCGTGTCTAGAGTGAGCGGCTACTCAGGAGGTCATCTGATGATCAAGTGTGAACATCCTCAATACAAAACCAAACCAAAATACATCTGTAAAGAATCAGATGGATGTTCAGAGAGGAAGAATCCAGGAGTTCAGGATGAATGGATGGAGAATGGAGATGTTTCTTTATATGACGACACCAGAGCAGGAGTCTTGATGGTGTTTTTTAGAGAGCTGAAAGCTGCAGATGCAGGAACATACAGGTGTGGAGTGAAAGTATCTGACTATACTGAGAGCTTCACTGAACTTCAGCTGAGCGTCAAACACGGTGAGGAACCTCAGATACTGTATCTTGTGTGTATATGTTTAAGTATTTGTTCTGATTTTTCTGTCATTTCTGTTGGTTTAGTGGTAGAGCATTGCGTTAGCAGCGCAAAGATTGTGGGTTCGATTCCCAGGGAACACACATAGTGATAAAACATGTATAGCCTGAATGCACTGTAAGTCGCTTTGGATAAAAGCGTCTGCTAAATGCATAAATGTAAATGTAAATATTGTTTCTCTCAAATTTAATGCACTAAAATTTGTGTTTTACTATTTCACATAGCCAAGTAGATATCAATATAGTAATTTATCCTCAACTGACTTATAACAGATCACAGATCATCACACATCAGTATTTAAAAAAAATAGACTATGATATGTTTATGACTATGATGACTATATACAGGTGCTGGTCATATAATTAGAATATCATCAAAAAGTTGATTTATTTCACTAATTCCATTAATTCCATTCAAAAAGTGAAACTTGTATAATGTATACATTCATTCCACACAGACTGATATATTTCAAGTGTTTATTTCTTTTAATTTTGATGATTATAAGTGAAAACTAACGAAAACCCCAAATTCAGTATCTCAGAAAATTAGAATATTGTGAAAAGGTTCAATTTTGAAGACCCCTGGTGCCACACTCTAATCAGCTAATTAACTCAAAACACCTGCAAAGGCCTTTAAATGGTCTCTCAGTCTAGTTCTGTAGGCTACACAATCATGGGGAAGACTGCTGACTTGACAGTTGTCCAAAAGACGACCATTGACACCTTGCACAAGGAGGGCAAGACACAAAAGGTCATTGCAAAAGAGACTGGCTGTTCACAGAGCTCTGTGTCCAAGCACATTAATAGAGAGGCGAAGGGAAGGAAAAGATGTGGTAGAAAAAAGTGTACAAGCAATAGGGATAACCGCACCCTGGAGAGGATTGTGAAACAAAACCCATTCAAAAATGTGGGGGAGATTCACAAAGAGTGAACTGCAGCTGGAGTCAGTGCTTCAAGAACCACTACGCACAGACATATGCAAGACATGGGTTTCAGCTGTCGCATTCCTTGTGTCAAGCCACTCTTGAACAACAGACAGCGTCAGAAGCGTCTCGACTGGACTGCTGCTGAGTGGTCCAAAGTTATGTTCTCTGATGAAAGTAAATTTTGCATTTCCTTTGGAAATCAGGATCCCAGAGTCTGGAGGAAGAGAGGAGAGGCACAGAATCCACGTTGCTTGAGGTCCAGTGTAAAGTTTCCACAGTCAGTGATGGTTTGGGGTGCCATGTCATCTGCTGGTGTTGGTCCACTGTGTTTTCTGAGGTCCAAGGTCAACACAGCCGTATACCAGGAAGTTTTAGAGCACTTCATGCTTCCTGCTGCTGACCAACTTTATGGCGATGCAGATTTCATTTTCCAACAGGACTTGGCACCTGCACACAGTGCCAAAGCTACCAGTACCTGGTTGAAGGACCATGGTATCCCTGTTCTTAATTGGCCAGCAAACTCGCCTGACCTTAACCCCATAGAAAATCTATGGGGTATTGTGAAGAGGAAGATGCGATATGCCAGACCCAACAATGCAGAAGAGCTGAAGGCCACTATCAGAGCAACCTGGGCTCTCATAACACCTGAGCAGTGCCACAGACTGATCGACTCCATGCCACGCCGCATTGCTGCAGTAATTCAGGCAAAAGGAGCCCCAACTAAGTATTGAGTGCTGTACATGCTCATACTTTTCATGTTCATACTTTTCAGTTGGCCAAGATTTCTAAAAATGCTTTCTTTGTATTGGTCTTAAGTAATATTCTGATTTTCTGAGATACTGAATTTGGGGTTTTCATTAGTTGTCAGTTATAATCATCAAAATTAAAGAAATAAACACTTGAAATATATCAGTCTGTGTGGAATGAATGTATACATTATACAAGTTTCACTTTTTGAATGGAATTAGTGAAATAAATCAACTTTTTGATGATATTCTAATTATATGACCAGCACCTGTATATATATATGGGTAGTTGACGTATCAATGTGTCCTATGGTGTGATGGAAAACCTCTAACTTTGAAGATAAACCTCTCTCATGCTATTTGTATATATATATATATATACAGTTGAAGTCAAAAGTTTACATACACCTTGCAGAATCTGCAAACTGTTCATTATTTTACCAAGTAAGAGTGATCATACAAAATGCATGTTATTGTTTATTTAGTACTGACCTTAATGAGATATTTCACATAAAAGATTTTTACATATAGTCGACAAAATAATAGTTGAATTTATATAAATGACCCCGTTCAAAAGTTTATAACTTTTTAATTATAATAAAAGTTTTCACGCCCCGGCTCTTAATGCATGTTTTTTCTTCTGGAGCATCAGTGAGTGTTTGAACCTGCTGTAATAGTTGTATATGAGTCCCTCAGTCGACCTCAGTGTGGAAAGATGCATCTCAAAATCATACAGTCATTGTTGGAAAGAGTTCAAATACAATAAATGCATGAAAACCAAATAATTTGTGGGACCTGAAGGATTTTTCTGAAGAACAGCAGACAGTTTAACTGTTCAGGACAAACAAGGGACTCATGAACAACTATCACTAAACAAACAAACACAGCTGTGGATCATTCAGCTAACAACACAGTGTTAAGAATCAAGGGGATGTAAACTTTTGAACGGGGTCATTTTTATAAAGTCAACTATTATTTTTTCGACTATATGTAAACATCTTTTATGTGAAATATCTCATTCAGGTCAGTACTAAATAAACAATAGCATGCATTTTGTATGATCGCTCTTACTTGGTAAAATAATCAACATTTTGCAGTTTCTGAAAGGTGTATGTAAACTTTTGACTTCAACTGTGTGTGTGTGTATATATATATATGTTTACATTCAGAGTTTGTTTATTAAAATGTCATGTTATTATAATCCATAATGTAATGTCGAACAGGTTTGATGAGGGTTATTCAGTTCAATGTGTGAATCATGAGAAACTTTAAAGTTTCCGCTGCTGCTCATGTTGCTTCTTTCACATGTTTAAAATAGTTTGTCATGTCAGTTTATGTGAGGGTGTGATGAAGGCAGGAAATAAAACTCTTGATTGACAAGTTTAGAATATACTGTAAAGTTTCCACTCCACATATAGAGACACAGCAGCCTTTGACAGTTAATGAAGACTCTTTAATAGCAGCTGTTAAAATAACAGTTGTCTCTTTCTCATCTTTCTGAATATTGACTGTCTTTGACCTGCTTTAGATTTGTACATGAAAAATACATTTGTTGATGCTGCTTTTTTTGTTCATTCTAGCTCTTGCTAATTTTTCTGATGTTTTACAGTAGAATCATATATTTTATTAATTGAAAAATAAACATTAATTTTTCAAATATTTTTCAAACATTAATTGAAAAATAAACAAAAATAAACATTTCTTGTTATTATTTCTTGTTTGTTGGTCTTATTTAAAGTTGTAGAATCAGAGAATCAATTATTATTTACATATATTTTTATATTATATTTGAATTATCAAGATTTGCCATGGCTTCAACATAGACGGTGACTGAATCTAGTTTTCATACTGATGAAATCAATGTTACCAGAGAAACATCTAGAAATACAGTATAAACGCATGATTATCTAATTATCATCATGAAAGACAGTGAGAAAAGATTGTACTTTATGAAATCTGAATAATAATTTTATGCATTTTATTTTGTATCACTACCAGAACTGATCTAGATATTCACAGTGTATGCAAATAAACAATATTCATTTGCATTTTTTTAAATGATTTGTTACAACTGTAATATTAAGAAACTTGAAAATGGCATGTTTGATGCTTTCTGTCACAAACACTGGAGGTGTTTTTGTGTTTGCATGATGAACGTCCATCTCAAAGCCACAGAAAACTGGTGAAGGTTCAGGGTCTCAGTTTAGTTTGAGTGTGAAGATTAAACACTTATTCAGGAAACCCACAGAGACACATGAGATGAAGACTGAAGATGAACATCGATTGTGCAGAAGACAAAGAGCTGCTCATTCTGTAATTCACCTCAAAAAATGACTGGAAGTGTTCTTTACTAATCAAAGAATTGTCCATGTGTGCTTTGACTTTTTCTTTCAAAAACAGATCAAAGAAAATCAAAACCATGAGCAGAGAATGAACATTGAGCAGAGAATATCTGTAATCATTCTGTAAATGTCACACATTTGTGTTGTTAGTACATTTATGTAAATTCACTTTAAACAAGCAACATCTGCAAGATTTAGTTTATATTTCGCTGTGTTTTCAGATTGTCCATCATTATCTCTCGGGTCAAATTCAAAACATCATAGCATAGTTTTGTATGGCAGTAATAGTGAGAGCTGTACACTAGTTTGGTGTTCTTAATTCAGTCAGTCAGTCAAAAAAGAAAAAAAAACGGTAACCCGGCTTCTTTAGGATAAAGTGATCTGCTTGTAAATGTCTCCGTGCTTTATGTTTGCAGAGTGTGTTTATGATCATCTACATGAGATGCTCTCCAGCTTGTGGTTTTCTTTTGCTCTATATTTCTTTGGTCAAACCAAAAATATTCAGTCACCTGCAGGTGTGATTAAAAAATGAAATGTTTATCTTAGTAGATGGACACAGATTTTCCACTCCATAAAAAAAAAATGCCGTCAATTTGTTTAATATATGAAAAATAGTATATTTGTATCCCAGCTATTCAGAATTCAAAATGTTTTGGCTCCAAAAGGTTTTAGTCAGGTCATCTGAAATATTAATATTATTAATATTATAATTGTGCAATTTAAAAGATCTGCTTTCTTTTCAAAAGTTAAAAACACAACTGTTCAGCCCCCTCATGCTTTCTGTAGCACTGGTACATTTTACATTGTTTTACATGATGCTCAACTTTACTCTGTGACGAAAAGACGTAAACCTTCTCTTATTTAGATACTGAATATTAAAAATATTGCAAGACAATGATACACGCGAAAGCCAATGAGGTTTAAGCACACGTTGACTCCTCCCCTTTCTCCTTATAGGGCGCTGAGAGTAGTTTGAATGAAAACAAAGCTCATGGGTGTTTAGGCTTTTGAAGTGATAGGACAGAGGAATATTTTATGTGAGTAATAAATTAAATTTAGGCCTGTTTCTCACACAAATATGTTTTATGTCTTCAGAGGGCTTGCAATTATAGAGCACGAATCGCATCAATGACTTTTATGGTAGGTTTATTTGATCTTGACAGCAGTGGTGCAACTAACGGTCAGGCCTTATGAATCTCACACAATTAAAAATGAAATAAAATTAAATTAAATGACTATTATGATGAAATGCCTCATTTTTCAGTATGTAAATTAGCATATTAAACCTTTTACTCTAAAACTTACATAAATATAAAAATGACTCAAACAGTAGGCCTAGCCTATATCCAGCTACATTTTCTGAAAGAAATAGGCCCTACTTCATGCAAAACCGCCACAATACAATGAGATGGTTGCCAGGTCTTTCATAAAATGAGTTAAGTGCTATATTCATTTATTCAATTTTATGTAGATGTATAATGCAATGTATGAATTGTATCAAAATGTCCTGCAAGGACAACTTCTTCCAATGACCCAGGAGCAATCTGGATCTGTGTATTTTCCAGCATGAAGGCAAGAGTGATAATGAAGTGGCTCAGATATCATTTCATTTAAATGTTGAATTTGTGGCCAGACAACTCCCTGAATCTTAATCCCATAGAGAACCTGTGGTCAATCCTCAAAAGGCAAGTGGACAAGCAGATAAGGCAAGAATGAACTGCCATCAGTCAGGATTTGGCCCAGAAGCTGATATGTAGCATGCCAGAGCGAATAGCAAAGGTTATGAAGACGAATGTGAAACACTGTAAATACTGACACAGCATATATTGATTTTTTTTTTTGTATTTGCCATGTAAAGCATTGACAACTTATGAAATGCTTATCACTCTTTTCCAGTGTACCATACAGACATGATAAATAATCTACAAATCCTGAAACAGCAAACTTTGTGAATCACAAAATTGCTGTCATTGCCAATACTTTAGGCCACAGCTGTACATGTAAATCATACTGGCGCACTCTAGTGGAAGATTTAAATAATGCAATTGTGTCATTATAGAGAACATGAAGCCTGTATGAGCTTCAGTATCAGACACTGTATCCTCCACTAGGTGGCGCTCTTTCAGTGTGATTAATGTGATATTCAGTCAGTGGTGATGGTGGGAGGAGACAGTAAAGCTGCTCATTACTGATAAAGAGCTGAATAAAGAGGAAGTAACTAAAGCAGACAGATGTAGAGACAGAGAGATTCACACAGAGATCATTCAGCATAAAGAAGACTGAACTCAAGTCACAATGAAGATCCTCCTCATCTTCTTCACTTTCTACCTGATCTCAGGTCAGAGCTTTTCTCTTTCATCACTGCAGTAATGATGCTGTTTTCTGTTCATCATCTTTCTGATCACAGTATTGTAGGGTCCACCCATTGTCTCAACGACAGAATCCAGCGGAGGTATAATGTGTGTAGGTCTTTTACTTACACTTCTGTAGAGTTTACCTAATTTATTAGGATTTAGTTTCAATGTGATTCTAGCTCTGTTTAATCTGACTCCAATTTTAAGTGACCATTAAATTTATACTGTTTCTAATTAGTAACAAATCACAAATATTGGTTATATGTCAATGTAGATATTTGTTTAATTTGAATATATCACAAACTTGCAGTTATTTGTTCATTAGACACCCAATGTCACACAGAGTTTCATGCGGCTGGAGTCGTGGATCTCACGATCACAAACTCACTAATATGATCTTAGTCAGAGGGTGCAAGGTTAACCTGTATCATAAAGTCGGCCGCCTACTGCATGCTTGCTTAGAGCAAAAAGTGTAGTTTGTTAGGTCACTTCAATACAACTTGCTAAGTCAGTGATAGACAGAAATCAAAAGGTCTCCAATGACGAGCCTACTGCTTCATTCATCAACGAGCCTTTAGTTTGTTCTGTCCTGCACTCAGACACAGGTTACATCAGCCTCCACATGATCTGCTAGTCAGAAAAGCTCAGAGTAAATAAAATATAACATTTTATTTGACAGGTAAGAATGTATCATATCAATTACATAATTAAACAGTGACAATCCAGTCAGGAAATGATAAATACATAACATGAATTGCTCAAAGGTGACTCTAAGAGTGAGAGATACACACTTGACCACGGAGAGACACACAGCAGCATGTGAGCGTACAGAGCTCCAGAGACACACACACTGTGCTGGTGTTTGTTTCTGGTTACAGAATCCCAATGAGTCTTTTGTCACTTTCCCTTAAATATCAGACCAGAGCAAAGAAATCTTAAAATCTAAGTTCTAAAACAGAAGAAGACGTTTTGGTTCGTCATAATCCCATGACCCAAGGGTCACACCTGGCCAGTCATACCAAACAAGAAAGTGAAAAAAAGAAGGGAAAAAAAACAATAGATTCACATGATACATACAGAGTAGTTGTCTACACTGGATGCGGCACAACAAATTCCCGACTGTAAACTGATGCTATTTATGATGAAGTGACACAAAGTTCAAATGATTTGCATTAGCTGCTTTGTGAGTCCAGTGTAGACACGGACGGTGTTAGTGAACTTTCAGTGACTTGAGTCTGGTGGAGGAGAAGAGGGAAAGGGGGTTTAGGATGAGCAGGTTCCATTTCTGTGAAAGTTCCTGAGTTCGTTTTTGTTAGAAAATCGAGCCAATCTTTAAGTATCAATCTGATTGACAGGTGCAGTGAAAGACATTGATGTGACTGGATATTCTGGAGGAAGCATTCTTGTTGATTCTGGGAAACTCTGGTTCAGTGACTCTGCTAAATACATGCATAAGTTACCTGAGTGGGGAACGATAACGTATAAAACAAAGCATGCTAAATGGATTAATGAAGGGCGATTCACTCTGTTTCAAAACAATGAAGAAAAACTCATGATCATCATCAGAGATTTGAACAAATATGATGCTGGAGGATACAGGATTAGTGTTGAAGGCAAATGGTCCATTGATATGACTTTGAATGTGAAAGAAGGTCAGTCATTTTAAGATCAAATTCTTAAGATCAAATGTGTAGTAAAACAACTGATCAGTTCAAAATGTTTAATGTTTGTGAAACTATTTCTTTAATTTTGTGAATTACAGAAATGTGTTGTAAAACGTCGAAGAGAGTGATGGTGAAGATTGGAGAAACTGACACCTTCAGCTGTGAATATTCGTACAGTCATATTAATAACTCCAAAACCATATTCAAAGAAGGAAGAGACACCATTGACACAATCTACAACAGATGGAAGAAGAAAGAAAGATTCAGTGTTTCTGATGACAAACAAAAAAACATCTTCAGTGTGAGAATCACTGCTGTGACACGAGACGATGGAGGAGTTTATTTATGTGGAGTTTGGATCAACAGACAATCATACAGTTACTTTATTATTACTACAGTTCATCTGCATATTATGAGTAAGTATCACAAAGTATCAATGTCTTTTAGAAAATACATGTAGCCAGTGTTTGCTTCTTCAGTATTTGCTAGACGTCACATTCAATGAACACACTGATTTAGTCAGATATTTGATTGACAGCTAAAGTGGGCGTGTCTAGAGTGAGCGGCTTCTCAGGAGGTGGTCTGATGATCAAGTGTGAACATCCTCAATACAAAACCAAACCAAAATACATCTGTAAAGAATCAGATGGATGTTCAGAGAGGAAGAATCCAGGAGTTCAGGATGAATGG
The DNA here is from genome assembly GCA_023376895.1 of Aspiorhynchus laticeps. NCBI lineage: Eukaryota > Metazoa > Chordata > Actinopteri > Cypriniformes > Cyprinidae > Aspiorhynchus > Aspiorhynchus laticeps. The sequence continues at coordinate 20,923 of JALXFT010003817.1, forward strand.
ATGGAGAATGGAGATGTTTCTTTATATGACGACACCAGAGCAGGAGTCTTGATGGTGTTTTTTAGAGAGCTGAAAGCTGCAGATGCAGGAACATACAGGTGTGGAGTGAAAGTATCTGACTATACTGAGAGCTTCACTGAACTTCAGCTGAGCATCAAACACGGTGAGGAACCGCAAATACTGTATCTTATGTGTATATAAAGTAATTTTTCTCATCTTTATGTAAACTTGTCTTGGTTTGTAGATGTAAAATATCCAATGGTTGTGACTAAAACTGCTTATCTTGGTGAAGTTCACATCACCTGTCAGATCCCAGAGGAACATGAAGTTCATTTCTGTAAAGAGGATGATAATCACATCTGTCAGAACATCAGCTCATCTAAAGTGACACAAATGAGTGGTTCATCTGAGAGAAATGAAGAGAGAGTTTGTACAGTGAGCATCAGTAATGTGAGCGTGAGAGATGCTGGAGTTTACTGGTGTGGAGCAGAAACCAGAGACACATATTTGACTTTCATCTCCCTGACCACGAAAATACAGCTCAACCTCATCAGTGAGTCCATTCAGATGATTTCACTGTAAATACAGTCTATTCAGAATAATTTGTGTTAAATGTTTGTTTGTTTTTAGTGGCTCCAGTAGTGAGACATGAAGGAGAATCTGCTGAGATCATCTGCTCTTATGATTCAATCTATAAATCAAACACAAAGTCTCTCTGTAAGGGGAAGTGCTCCACTAGAGACAGAAATCCTCTCAGTGAGACTGTGAGAGAAGAGAAAGAGACCAAGACTGACAGACTGACTCTGAAAGATGACGCCGCTGCAAGTGTCTTCACTGGGACCATCACTGGACTGACAGCAGAGGATGCTGGGAAATACTGGTGTGCAGTGACATTAGAAACAGACCTCAATTATCTTTACACTCATCTGATGGTCATCATGAACGAGGGTGAGGAAGGTTTATTCATCTGAATATGTGAAGCTACGGCTGTGAATTGATGTTCTTGTGTTTGTAATCATTTCCAGAGCTGAACTTGACTAAGTATGAAGGAGACGACGTGTCAATCCAGTGCAAACATCATGATGAAGATCAGAAAAGCTTCTGCAAAGCACATGAAGCCTCCATGTGTGTGAAGGATGGAGTTTCATTGGAGACGATCAGAGATGATCGATTCTCTTTCAGTGATGAAGCATCTGGAGTCTTTACTGTGAACATCACTGATCTGAGAGAAGAGGATTCTGGGATATACTGGTGTGGAGCTCACGTCATCACTAAAGTCAATCTCACTGTTAAAAAGGGTAAGATAGTTTATCATTTCTCCATTGCCTTTGGGTCAGATTTAAGTATTCAGATATCAGTTCATGAACAATCACTCACGCAATGTGGTAGCACGTGGAATGTGTTTATTCTGATGTATAAAATATGAATGCTATTTCAGCAACAGTGCATCAATATGATGAGATAAAAAGACAAAGTACCATGAAATAGTGGTAAGAAACAATAAGTTTGTGTTAAGTTGTCCTCAAGGAACACACACATGCAGTGCACCCAGTGTTTACTGCTTTATGAACAATTGACTCCTAGAAGCTCATCAGTTATTTCAATGAATTGTTCAGAAGGGTTTTCAACCTCACAAACTCAGTCAGAGCTTTTTCTGAATCAATATCTGACAGCTTTCTAACCTGCAAGATATCAGAGGCCTAACTTGTTGTCACTGGGTAAAAATTATGAATCTTCTGCTACACACCAAGCAGACAAATGAGTGTAGTCTACTACAGTGGTTTTCAAACCCTGGGTTGTGACCCTCGGATGGGTCAAGAGACTGAAAAAAATGAGTCGCCAGGATGATTTAAGGAAAACGTATGTATGTAACCAAGTTCAAGAAGCAACTAAATAAACAAACAACAAAACGAAAGTAACCGGCAGCCGCCTCAGGTCGGAATCAAATGTGTATTTGTGTTTGCGCTCTGTTTTTGCAGCGTTGTAGCAAATCAAAGACATATCTGTTGATTTCTATTACACAATGGCCAATCAGAGGAGTTTCAGTGAGTCAGAATCCACTCACCGCTCAGAACGCGAGTGTTCTTGTTCAGTCCAGAGTTCTGGAAGCTCGTGACGCGAATCCTCTGATTCTAATGAACAAAGTGTAGAGGTGATGTAAATAAGAGATTAATTGTGCCGTGTTGACAGATTCATTGATTATAGCGGAATTAGAGATCACGATAAACTGAAATGTGTAACAGCTTTTTAAGTAAGTGCACTTTGCGCGCTTTCTTTGCTGTATATTCTCCATTCAAAATTTGAATACAATTTTAGTTTTTCATGCTGCTAAGAGGACCAATGTGGCGTACTTGCAACAAACTTTCAGAAGTGACATCCGCATATTCTCTCGAAATCGCAATGAGATTGTGATAATCATAACTGGACAAAATATGATATGTCAGAATAGATGTGCATGAAGACAAAGCACCCTCACTAATTTCAGAAGCACCGACAGTGATTTGATTTTGGAACAGAGCATCCTTCCGGTGGGACTCAAGATCGGTCTGTAGCTCAGTTGTCTTTCCTTCCTTCCTTATTTCTCTCTCTCTTTCTTTCTTTATAAATATATAGCCTACTGTATGGGTCACGTCAATCTAAAAATAAAAAAATAGGGTTGCTCGTAAAGAAGTTTGAAAACCACTGGTCTACTATATGATAATGTTTAATACAGGCCTGTTTAAGGACTAGTTCTCCTGGAGATTAGGCAAATTCATCGTTCACAAAAGATGACTAATTCTGTGTGAATCAACACATTTGTATTTTGTTTTCTCTGAAAACTATGGAGCAAAATATTGTTGTTGAGCTAACTCAAAGTGTCCTCTGATATAATCATGTCCAGATATTATGTCTGTGATTGCAGTATATTGAAGCAGAACTAATGAATATAACAGTTGCTTCCTCTGAAAGCTTTTCATTGCATGAGATATTTAAGCTTTTTTATACTGACGCTGGCCCTGTGTCACTTGTCTGTTGTCACTGGTTATCTTGTGAAACTCTAAATATGGCCATAAATACAGTTTCCTCTGTAGTGAGAGAGGTGAGAAAACAAGACGTGTCCAAACTCACAGTATAGCTTTAGTTGCTTGTGACAGAAGGTGTTTAGTGTGTTTGATGAACAGGGTGTTTTCATTTCACATTAAAACCACAGAGATGAGCTGAAGGTCCAGCGTCTCAGTTTAATTCAGCTGTAAAAACTAACGGTCTTTATTCAGGAAACCCACATGAGGCTAAATATAGAGATGAAGTAGAATGTAGGTTATGTGAAAGTCTGCAGAGTAGAGACTAAAATACACTCATTTTACTGCAGAATAATTCAGCTTCATTAAAAAAAAGCATAAATGAAATGTGACGTATGATAATTCACCTCACAAGACTAAACTCGTTCCTTTATGACAAACATTATATTTTATTAACACTGTTTGTGTGTTTTATTGTCAGATTTCTCCATGATCATCATTATTAGTGTGTGTGTGATTCTGCTGCTGATCGGTGGATTCACTCTGACTGTGTGGACATTAAGACACAATAGACGAGGTGACGCTCACACACAGTTACCCACAATCCCCTCTGATGAGCTCCTGTACACTGCTGTCAGTTTCCAGAAGCATGAAGAGTCTCTCAGTGACGCTACAGTCAGATTCAGCAAGAATGAGATTCACTCTGATTACACCACTGTCATTTACAGCATGAGACTCAACTGACTTATAACACAATACAGATCATCACACATCACCAACATTTTACATTGTAAAAAAATCTCTTTATAATCCATAACTTAGTGTTAAACAGATGTTTGGTTTGATCAATGTAGTTCAGTGAAGACAGAATATAAAACCACTGAGTGACACAAATGATACTGTAAAGTTTCCAAATGCAGAGACATACAGACATTTGACCTCAGATTTAATAAAACCTCTTTAATAGCAGCTCTTGAACAGACACAAGTTCAACCGTTATGATGAGACACATGAATCTGTTCAGAGCTTTTAAAATGTCTGTAATCTCTGAGTTTTGATCTCTGTACATTTAAAATTATTAGTATTCGTTCATACATTTGCTCATCATTTTAATAATGTTACTTTTTTATTAATGATACTTTTGCTGATTTGAATGTTGTTTTCAGTTCTTTCTTGTTCTCTTTGTTTTTAGTTCATTTTTCTGATGTAATAACTCCTTGTATCTTTACTGCAGAATTATTTTATTACTTGAAAAATAAATATTTGTGGGTTATTATTTCTGGTTTATTGTCCAAATCTGTTAATCTTACATTAAGGATACAATTCTTACAAGAGGAAAGTTGTAACATTTCTGCAAAGAAGAAAGATTAAATCTTAAATCTAAATGATATAATTTCATTAATTTTATTTTTATTTTCAGTAATGAAATTTTAACTAAATCTGAACTGCTATCATCTTTTTTTATGTATGATTTGTCATAATAGTGATATTTAAAGGCTTAAAATGAAATTTTTAATCTTAGATCATTTCTGTCACAAAGTTTCTTACGAATGCTGGAGGTGTTTTTGTGTTTGTGTGATAAACAGGCCGTTTTTTCCGTCCAGATCAAAACCACAGAACACTGGTGAAGGTTCAGGGTCTCAGTTTGGTTTGATTGTGAAGATTAAACCGAATTATTCAGGAAACCCACAGAGACGCATGAGACTGAACACAGACAGACAGACAGAAGATGAACATAATTTGTGATCAAAAGACAATAGAGCTGCTCATTCAGTGATTCACCTCCAACATTTACTGAAAGTAATGAATTGAGAATAAGACTGAAAATGTTTATGATCAACAAAGTATATACATGTGACTTGACAATGTTACTTTTCAGATCAGAAAATGTGTATTAAAATACTTTAAATGTCAGAATTGTATTGTTTAGTGCATTTAGTACTTGAACATTAACATACAATTCATGTCAATATTGATTTAACAGAACATAACGTAACATAATTACTGAATGTGTAATGTCAGTTTCTGATGTTGTGTTATGATATTATGGGTGGGATCATCATCAGACAGCAAACATGAGAAATGATGAGTCTGTACATTCACATTTGAATATTTACAAGGATATTTCAGTAAAAAAGAAAAACATAAGTTTGATTTGTTTATCTTTTTTAATCAAGGTGTGTAATTTCAGAAAAAAAAGCCATTTAACCCGGTTTGTTTGTTTATTATTTATTACGTAAAATGACTTGCTTGTGAAAGTCTCAGTGCTTTGTGTTTGCGGGGTTGTTTATTACTGTGATCAGTGTGATGAACATCTACATGTGCTTCTCTTCAGCTTGTGGTTTTCTTATTGTGCTTCAATTCTTCAGGTCAAGCCAAAGCCCTTCAGCCCCTGCATGTGTGGTAAAAACAGGAAATTGTTCTAAAGTACCACTGGTAACACATTTCCACTCCATAATAAAGAAGTTGTAGTAAAACTTTACAATAAAGTGTCATTTGTTAACATTAGTTAATGTATTAACTATCATGAATGAAAAATGAACAATACATTTATTACACTATTTATTAATCTTTGTTAATGTTAATGAAAATACAATCGATCATTGTTTGTTCATGTTCATGTTAGTTCACAGTGCATTAACTAATGTTAACAAACACAATCCGTGATTTTAATTATGAATTAGTAAATGTTGAAATTAACATGAACTAAAATTAATAAATGATGTAGAAGTATTGTTCAATATTAGTTCATGTTAAAGTAAACTAATGTTAAATAATGAACCTTATTGTAAAGTGTTACCGATGCGGTAAATGCATGTAATATTTGAAAAAATATATAATAATAATAATTGTATGTATGCATATATACACACATACTGATTACAAACTATTACACATACACACATATATATGCATTCACCTCCCCACCCCCGATCCCCAGCCTCCGTCGCTTTGAACCGCCAGCCTGACAAGCGGGTCTGTGACCAGCGCTGGGATTGGCTGCAGGACCGGATGGCTGCTGTCGGAGCTGGATTACCTCCCCTGTTGCAAAGTCGTGTGTCTATGGTGTATTATGTGCTTTTGTTGCTGAGGTGTTTTTCCTGTTCTCACACTGTACTCCCCAAGGAGCATAGTCTGGGGGTTATTTTTTTCTCCTCACTTTCCTCATGTTATGCTGTATTTTTCTTAAAAAATCCCTGCATTTCACTGCTGATTGTACTCTGTATGATTGTGTATGTGACAAATAAACCTACCTTGACCTTGACACACACACACACACATATATATATCATAGTTCTTTCTCCAAAAATGTTTATTGTAGATATCTGAAATATTTACTTGACGGAAGCTCAAAACTGTTTTTGATAACAAGTACAACCAACTGCAGTAAGAGTGCATTATAGAAATTAAATCCCTCAAGTTTCAAGTTTTATTTGTCACATACACGACTATACAGAGACTGTATAACCAGCAGTGAAATGAGAGTGACCCTCAGTGCCGTTTACTCTGAGTCGCACTGGAACATCTCATCATTTCATGTTGTTCTTATTTAGATTGTAAATATTCAAATATGGCCCGACACACACGCGAGAGCCAATGAGGTTTAAGAGCAGTTGCGACTCCTCCCTTTTCTCCTTATATGGCTCTGAGCACAGCGAGTCTGTTTGAATGAAAACAAAGTTCACGGGTGAATCATATGAATAGACAGATCATCTAGAGCGATTTTCAGTGAGTAATCAGTTACATTTGGATCTGTTCCTCACACAAACCTATTTTATGTCTTCAGAAGACTTGCATTGACACGCCACGAAACATATGCATGACTTATATGGTATTTATTTGGAGCTTGACAGCAGTGGTTTAACCAACAGTCACGCTGAGACTCCTGAATCTCACAAAATTTTAACAAACTCAAACAACATGTGACTAAAATAAATTATGGACGTTAAATTGTACAGTATGTACATTATTATATTAAACGCCATACACCAAGATATCGAAACGACTCATTTCAAACAATATATCATATTTAAAATATATGATATACTGGATGAAATCTATTATTTTGTGAAATTTATTTAGGGATAGTGTATTTTAAGGATATACAGGTGCATCTCAATAAATTAGAATATCGTGGAAAAGTTCATTTATTTCAGTAATTCAACTCAAATTGTGAAACTCGTGTATTAAATAAATTCAATGCACACAGACTGAAGTAGTTTAAGTCTTTGGTTCTTTTAATTGTGATGATTTAGGCTCACAATTTACAAAATCGTGCTGTTTTTTTTACCACCAAGACGCTGTTTTTGAGCGTAATTTGTTCCATAACGGACACAAACAATAACTCTCCCTCAAGAGATGAGATGTAAACAAAGGAATAACGATCCAAATTACAACGTTGTTGTTTCTTTGGACTAAAAATGCTCGATGGGATGTTGTTCAGTGGACCCTTATCTTTCAAACGAAACCAGGATTTACAGCAGTGGATACGTTTGAGAGTCGTTATCAGGATGAATATGGTATGTACTGCGGGGTTTTTTATACATGTTTTGATGTGTACTGCTTACACAAATTTAGCAAATACATTCCGTATAAGCTTTCTATCGATAAACAGCGATCTGTCGTCGATGCTAGAGGCTTAGACCTTCAAAATGATATATAGTTTGTCAAGATTCATTTTGTCCTGTTTTACGTTATCTGTTTTAAAACAATGACGTGTGCAAACAAAGAGCTTTCAGTGCGCCCGCGTCCTGGTGCATGTTAACAGGTTTTAATGATATTTAATGATTGGAAATTTACAGTGTTTGTTTTTTCAGCATTTGCTAGATGTCACATTTGATGAATGTGATTCAATAAGATATTTGATTGACAGATAAACTGAATGTGTATAAAGTGAGCGGCTACTCAGGAGGTGGTCTGATGATCAAGTGTGAACATCCTCAATACAAAACCAAGACAAAATACATCTGTAAAGAATAAGATGGATGTTCAGAGAGGAAGAATCCAGGAGTTCAGGATGAATGGATGGAGAATGGAGATGTTTCTTTATATGACGACACCAGAGCAGGAGTCTTGTTGGTGTTTTTTAGAGAGCTGAAAGCTGCAGATGCAGGAACATACAGGTGTGGAGTGAAAGTATCTAGCTATACTGAGATCTTCAGTGAACTTCAGCTGAGCATCAAACACGGTGAGGAACAGAGAATACTTTATTTTGCATGTTTGGAGTATCTGTTCGGATTTTTATATATATTTTTCTTGGTTAACAGATACAAAATTTCCAAAAATGGAAACTGAATCTGCTTATCTTGGTGAAGAAGTCAACATCACCTGTCAGATCCCAGAGGAACATAAAGTTAATTTCTGTAAAGAGGATGATAATCACATCTGTCAGAACATCAGCTCATCTAAAGTGACACAAATGAGTGGTTCATCTGAGAGAAATGAAGAGAGAGTTTTTACAGTGAGCATCAGTAATGTGAGCGTGAGAGATGCTGGAGTTTACTGGTGTGGAGCAGAAACCAGAGACATACAGTGGGTACGGAAAGTATTCAGAACCCCTTAAATTTTTCACTCTTTGTTATATTGCAGCCATTTGCTAAAATCATATTGGTTTTTCAGTTTTTCTTTTTTAATAAATCTGCAAAAATGTCAACATTTCTGTGTTTTTCTGTCAATATGGGGTGCTGTGTGTACATTAATGAGGAAAAAAAATGAACTTAAATGATTTTAGCAAACGGCTGCAATATAACAAAGAGTGAAAATTTTAAGGGGGTCTGAATACTTTCCGTACACACTGTATATTTGACTTTCATCTCCCTGACCACGAAAATTCAGCTCAACCTCATCAGTGAGTCTATTCAGATGATTTCACTGTAAATACAGTCTATTCAGAATAATAAATGTCCGTGTTTGTTTTTAGTGCCTCCACACTGTAAAAATTTGTAATGTACTGTTAACACTGGTAACACATTTTCCACTCCATAATAAAGAAGTTGTAGTAAAACTTTACAATAAAGTGTCATTTGTTAACATTAGTTAATGTATTAACTATCATGAATGAAAAATGAACAATACATTTATTACACTATTTATTAATCTTTGTTAATGTTAGTTAATGAAAATACAATCGTTCATTGTTTGTTCATGTTCATGTTAGTTCACAGTGCATTAACTAATGTTAACAAACAATCCGTGATTTTAATTATGAATTAGTAAATGTTGAAATTAACATTAACTAGAATTAATAAATGATGTAGAAGTATTGTTCAATATTAGTTCATGTTAACTAAACTAATGTTAAATAATGAACCTTATTGTAACGTGTTACCGATGCGGTAAATGCGTGTAATATTAGGATTTTTTTTTTTTAAATAAGAATAATTGTATGTATATACTGTATATATATATATATATATATATATATATATATATATATATATATATACATATACACACACACACACACACACACACACACACACACACACACACACATACCATAGTTCTTTCTCCAAAAATGTTTATTGTAGATATCTGAAATATTTACTTGACGGAAGCTCAAAACTGTTTTTGATAACAAGTACAACCAACTGCAGTAAGAGTGCATTATAGAAATTAAATCCCTCAGTGCCTTTTACTCTGAGTCGCACTGGAACATCTCATCATTTCATGTTGTTCTTATTTAGATTGTAAATATTCAAATATGGCCCGGCACACACGCGAGAGCCAATGAGGTTTAAGAGCAGTTGCGACTGACTCCTCCCTTTTCTCCTTATATGGCTCTGAGCACAGCGAGTCTGTTTGAATGAAAACAAAGTTCACGGGTGAATCATATGAATAGACAGATCATCTAGAGCGATTTTCAGTGAGTAATCAGGTACATTTGGATCTGTTCCTCACACAGACCTATTTTATGTCTTCAGAAGACTTGCAATGACACGCCACGAAACATATGGATGATTTATATGGTATTTATTTGGAGCTTGACAGCAGTGGTTTAACTAACAGTCGCGCTGAGACTCCTGAATCTCACAACATCTTAACAAACTCAAACAACATGTGACTGAAATAAATTATGGACGTTAAATTGTACAGTATATACATTGTTATATTATACACCATACTCCAAGATATCAAAACGACTCATTTCAAACAATATATCATATTTAAAATATATGATACTGGATTAAGTGTATTTTAAGGATATACAATAAAAACACTGCATTTTCTATAGCCTAGTCTGTGAAAGAATAATATGAGAGAGTTTGGTCAGAATGTGAACATAATTACAGTATCATCTATTCATATTTGTATTTTTGTTCTTGTGAGCTGTGCAGACGACCTCTATTGAATCTCTAGTGTTAGTGTTAGTGTCCTGTTCTTCATTGCATTTATTATAGTTATGTAGTATCTACAGTAAACCCAAAACCAGCTGTCTTACTGAAACCTCTGGCTCCATCTAGTGGCAAATATGAGGTAATTTTACATTTCTATGACTAAACATTAGATTTCTTGGTTTCATTAAAATTAGTTTTATGTATTGTATTGTAGTTGTATTGTATGGTAGTTGATAAACATATATTTATTCTGTTTGATTCAGTGTGAATGGCACTAATTTAGTAACCTACTGTATGTTCAAAAACAAAGAATGAATATGAAGGAAACAAACTTTGGCCTAATATTTGATAATTACTAAGCCATTGTTCGTGCAGATGTTTTTATGATCAAAGTCAAAGGGAAGGAAGCAGATAAACTCATGTTCAACTGTCATCAATGATACTGAAGTTTGTCTGAAAGCTGCTGTCCGTGGTGCTGAATTCACATCAATCTGCCATATTATTATTGTTTCTTATGCATAAAGTATCCAAATAAATCAACTGCCAGTCAGATATGGTCTGTTTCCTTATGAAAAGCTGTTGTTATAAAATGTCAATAACCCAAATTAGATGATTTTTAATCTCCATGACTGCCTTGTACAGACTCCAGGGGACCTCAGTGAACTTAAATCTACATTTTATAATCGCCCTCTAGTGCAAGATTAAAATAATGCTGATGCTGATCTGACTTGCTTCAGTGTCCTTATATAGAGAACATGAAGCCTGTATGAGCTCTCAGTATCAGACACTGTATCCTCCAGTAGGTGGCGCTCTTTCAGTGTGATTAATGTGATATTCAGTCAGTGGTGATGGTGGGAGGAGACAGTAAAGCTGATCATTACTGATAAAGAGCTGAATAAAGAGGAAGTAACTAAAGCAGACAGATGTAGAGACAGAGAGATTCACACAGAGATCATTCAGCATAAAGAAGACTGAACTCAAGTCACAATGAAGATCCTCCTCATCTTCTTCACTTTCTACCTGATCTCAGGTCAGAGCTTTTCTCTTTCATCACTGCAGTAATGATGCTGTTTTCTGTTCATCATCTTTCTGATCACAGTATCAATCTGATTGACAGATGCAGTGAGATGCTTTAGTGTCACTGGATATTCTGGAGGAAGTGTACTTGTTGATTCTGGGGAGGTTTGGTCCAGTGACTCTGTTAAATATATGGCCAAATTACCTGAGTGGAGAAGAATAAAAAATGATAAGAAACACAATCAATGGATTAATGAGGGGAGATTATCAATGTATCGCAATAACAAGGGAAACCTCTTGATCTTCATCAGAGAACTGAACCAGCGGGATGCTGGAAGATACAGGATTGGGGTTTCTGGCACGAGGCCTAAATATATGAATTTAATTGTGGCAGAGGGTAAGTTTCATTGAGATCTAAATGAGCGTATTTACATTACTGTTAAATTTTAAAGCCTTAATACATATAAATCTTTTGTTTTCTAGATTCGTGTTGTGGGTTATCAAAGACAGTAATTGTAAATCATGGAGATAATGTCATGATCAGCTGCAAATATTCAGACAAACATAACAATGATCCCAAAATAATGTTCAAAAATGAAAAAGCCTACATTGAGTTGATTTACACCACTGAGACATGGGAGAATAAAAAAGAATTGAGTTTTTCCGATGACAGGGAAGAAAACCTCTTCAGTGTGAGAATCACTGCTGTGACACGAGATGATGGAGGAGTTTATTTATGTGGAGTTCGGATCAACAGACACTCGTACAGTTACTATGTTATTACTACTGTTCATCTGCATATTATTAGTAAGTCGGGGAACAAAAATGCTCAAATATTGCAAAAAAAATTTAAAATAAATAAATAAATTACAATCTGCGTTTACTAAAGATTTAATGATATTTATGTTTGACAGATAAACTGAATGTGTATAAAGTGAGCAGCTACTCAAGAGGTCATCTGATGATCAAGTGTGAACATCCTCAATACAAAACCAAACCAAAATACATCTGTAAAGAATCAGCTGGATGTTCAGAGAGGAAGAATCCAGGAGTTCAGGATGAATGGATGGAGAATGGAGATGTTTCTTTATATGATGACACCAGAGCAGGAGTCTTGATGGTGTTTTTTAGAGAGCTGAAAGCTGCAGATGCAGGAACATACAGGTGTGGAGTGAAAGTATCTGACTATACTGAGAGCTTCACTGAACTTCAGCTGAGCGTCAAACACGGTGAGGAACCTCAGATACTGTATCTTGTTTTATAAAATATCTGTTCTGATTTTTAAGTCATTTCTATTGGTTTATAGATGCAAAATATCTACAGAATGTGACTAAATCTGCTCATGTTGGTGAAGAAGTCAACATCACATGTCAGATCCCAGAGGAACATGAAGTTCATTTCTGTAAAGAGGATGATAATCACATCTGTCAGAACATCAGCTCATCTAAAGTGACACAAATGAGTGGTTCATCTGAGAGAAATGAAGAGAGAGTTTTTACAGTGAGCATCAGTAATGTGAGCGTGAGAGATGCTGGAGTTTACTGGTGTGGAGCAGAAACCAGAGACACATATTTGACTTTCATCTCCCTGACCACGACAATACAGCTCAACCTCATCAGTGAGTCCATTCAGATGATTTCACTGTAAATACAGTCTATTCAGAATAATTTGTGTTAAATGTCTGTTTGTTTTTAGTGGCTCCAGTAGTGAGACATGAAGGAGAATCTGCTGAGATCATCTGCTCTTATGATTCAATCTATAAATCAAACACAAAGTCTCTCTGTAAGGGGAAGTGCTCCACTAGAGACAGAAATCCTCTCAGTGAGACTGTGAGAGAAGAGAAAGAGACCAAGACTGACAGACTGACTCTGAAAGATGACGTCACTGCAAGTGTCTTCACTGGGACCATCACTGGACTGACAGCAGAGGATGCTGGGAAATACTGGTGTGCAGTGACATTAGAAACAGACCTCAATTATCTTTACACTCATCTGATGGTCATCATGAACGAGGGTGAGGAAGGTTTATTCATCTGAATATGTGAAGCTACGGCTGTGAATTGATGTTCTTGTGTTTGTAATCATTTCCAGAGCTGAACTTGACTAAGTATGAAGGAGACGACGTGTCAATCCAGTGCAAACATCATGATGAAGATCAGAAAAGCTTCTGCAAAGCACATGAAGCCTCCATGTGTGTGAAGGATGGAGTTTCATTGGAGACGATCAGAGATGATCGATTCTCTTTCAGTGATGAAGCATCTGGAGTCTTTACTGTGAACATCACTGATCTGAGAGAAGAGGATTCTGGGATATACTGGTGTGGAGCTCACGTCACAACTAAAGTCAATCTTACTGTAAAAAAGGGTAAGATAGTTTACTGTTTTTAAATTTTCTTTGAGGCAGATTTAAATTTCAGATGTCAACACATGGAATCACTCAAGGTAAATATGATTAACCTTCTACTACATCAAACAGATGAATAAGAATAGCTACTATGTTTTATTCTGGCCTATTTAAATTATTATTAGGTAAGTGGTTTTAATCCTGTGCAAATCAAAATGTTTGTATTTTATTTTCTTGCACAACAGATAAAAACCAAAAAATAGCGTTGCTCCACTAACTCAGAGGTCCCCTGATGTAATTCTGTCTGGATAGTTATTTTCTCTAGTTAATGTTTTATTGAAAATAATTAAGTTTGAAGACACTGTTGTGGAGTTAGTTGGACTTCTGACTCTTCACTTTATAATATCAGCTTTTCTCTGGCAGCTATAACTTTGCTTCTAAGGCACATTTACTACAGCAAAATTTGCTTGCAAAAAAATCTGATCAGATAAACCTGGTTACTTATTTATGATGAATTAGTCATCATATATAGTAGCCTGATCACATCATGAGTATCGTCTCCGAATATGTGAGCTTTTAATGATGATTTTTTTTTTTTTTTTTTTTACAGCAGTCTTGTGATGTTATGACAGTCAGAGATTATTTTTTTTAATCATTATATAGAAAGTGTCTTGAATAGAGGCTTTTTTGATTCACACAGGCATCAAGTATCAACACGTGAATCTCAACAATTGTGACAATCAACAAAAAGCTTTTATATATTTTGTCGATTGTCACCATTGTTGAGGCTTATATGCAGATCCTTGATGTCTGTGACTCTACATGCTCTTTGTCTAAATAATTTATTCATAATGACTTACAAACTTTCAAAATATCAAAGCAGGGCTATATTTCAAGCAGTAAAACTACAACCAATTGAAATTAATACATTTAAAATGCTCAGACATTAGACATTTCTGATGAAGTTAGTGAATCAGGCTACTATACGATGACAAGATCATCATCAGTACATAAACCACTTTATCTAATCAAGAAGTTTTGTATGAAATAATTAAAGTCAGACTGGTTTGTAATAAGTGAAGGTGATGAGATCTAGAGAGATCTGTTAGTGTTCAATGTTCTTTTGGGATTTAAAGGGTTTCTGTTGTCTGTGTTTTGTGGGTCACCATTGTGCTGAAGAGTAGAGTGTGTGCTTCAGTCCAGGAGAAGACAAAGAAACATTGATGTTATGCTGAATGGTGCTTTATTTAAAGGCAGTAACTTTGGAGTTACTAATGCAGCGATTGTTATTAGTTTTTGCATGTGTGTTGTTAGATGATGGTTGACTGCAAAAAAATAAGTTTAACATAGAATATTTCACAATGATAATCCAGACAATACCTGTAAAGTGACAGTTATATAAAAAAATAGGTTGTTGTACCTTCATTTTACAGTTTTTGTTTGGCAACTGCTTCTGCCATTCATTGACTGTTTTTTTTTTTTTTAAAAAACGTTCTTTAACCATTATTTCCATTAATGGTAAACATTTGGCACCCTTATTCCACACAGGTATCAATATTATAATAAAAATTATTGACCTACTGCACATCTGGGTCTCTGGATATTGATATTTTGTTATTTTGTTAACCACTATGATTTCGTTTTATCTCATTTTGTGACATTGCTCATAAATGCAGGAGGTGTTTAGTGTATTTGATGAACAGGGTGATTTAATTTCACAATAAATCCACAGAAATGAGATGAAGGTTCAAAGTTTAATTCAGCTGTGAAGAACTAACGGTCTTTATTCAGGAAACCCACATGAGGCTCAATAAAGAGATGAAGTAGAACGTAGGTTATGGGAAAGTCTGCAGAATAGATACTAAAATATACTGAATAATTCAGCTTCATAAAAAAAGAACAAATTAAATGTGAAGCATGATCATTCACCTCATAAACCTAAACTAGTTCCTTTATGACAAACATTACAAACCGAGTTCTGTTAATATTTCATTTATATAAAACGTTTTTACTCACACTTGTTTGATAAAGTGTACATAGAAATGGGTTGAAAATGAGCATCATGAATTTTAATATCTGTGTAGATAATATTTTGTTCATGTCGTGTATCTCTGGGTTTCATTCTCAGATTTCTCCATGATCATCATTATTAGTGTGTGTGTGATTCTGCTGCTGATCGGTGGATTCACTCTGACTGTGTGGAAATTAAGACACGAGAGACGAGGTGATGCTTGGTTTGATCATTTATAATCTGTTGAAATATTAATTATATTAAATAAATAACTACATTTCTTGTTGGTCTTTCTCTCACTGATCAATTCATTTTGTTTTGGGTTAATTAGGAAGAACCTCAACATCAGACAAGAGAAAGAGAAAGAAAAATACAGTGGTAAGTGACAGTGTGTATGTTTGTATTTAAATATATATTATAAATATATATTCTTATTTCTATTTAAAACTCTATTTTATCTCTATGTCCAGACATCATGTGCAGACAGCAGACATGATTATCTCTCAGATTCTGGATCAGCTCAAATGAACACTCATGATGATCTACCCACAATCCCCTCTGATGGGCTCCTGTACACTGCTGTCAGTTTCCAGAAGCATGAAGAGTCTCTCAGTGACGCTACAGTCAGATTCAGTAAGAATGAGATTCACTCTGATTACGCCACAGTCATTTATAACACAAGACACAACTAACTTATTACAGATAGTAGATCACCACATTACACCAGTATGTGCTTACATTTATAATTCATAGATCAAAAATCTCTTTAGAAATCATAATTTAGCGTTAAACAAATGTTTTTTTTTTATTGACCAGGGTTGTTCAGTTCAGTGTGTGAATGATGAGACAGTTGAAAGTTTCCACTGCTGATCACATGTTTAGAATAGCAGCTGAGTGAGACATGTATTGGTGCGTGTAAAGAGTTTGTCAACTCAGTTTATCTGAAGGTGTGATAAAAACAGGAAATACAAACCTTAAGTGACACAAAATGTACTTTTAATTTCCACTCCAAATGTAGAGACACCTATATTTAAAATGCAGCTGTAAGCCTGTATGATGAGACACATGAATCTTGAGAATTTGTTCAGCACTGTTAAAATGACTCTTTTGTCTCTCTCGCTCTCTTTGTCATGATTATGGATTATTGATTCCTATATGATCATAGATTCTTATATTTGACCTGCTTTAGATTTGTACATACAAAACACACTAGTTACGGAGAGATTTGGAGAAAGATCAATTTTAATAATTTTATCACATCAAAAACTTTTCAGAAATGCTTTATTCATTAACATGCTGATTGCTAATTTTTCTGATGTTTTTTTTTCAATTATTGTTTGTTTTTAGTTTATTTTTCAGATGTAACAACTGCTTATACCTTTACTGTATATTTTTTTTATTCACTGAAAAATAAACATAGCATTTATTGTCTAAAGATTTTGTTAAAGACAATCAGTGAGACTGTTTTTCACACTATATTTGAAATTTAAATTATTGTGACAACATTTTCATACTGATGAAATCAATGTTAGCAGATCCCAGAGAACCATCCAGAAATACAGTCTGATTATTATCATGAAAGAGAATGAGAAAGATTTATACTAAGGAAAAAGACTGACATTTGAATAATATAATTTTATGGTTTTAACTTTATATCACCTTCAGGACTGAATCACATATAAACTACTAACAATCAGGTTAGATAAAGTCAGATAAGTATTGATTTTCATTTTTGAAATGATTAGATGTTATTGTGATATTTAGTGACTGAAAATTACATTTTAATTAGAGGTGTTTTGTATATGTGTGTGTGATGAACATGCATTTCTCAAAGCCACATAAAACTGGTGAAGGTTCAGGGTCTCAGTTTGGTTTGACTGTAATAATTAAACCCACTGACAGATAGAAGATGAACATCCATTGTGAGCAGACGACAATAAAGACTAACAGCATTCAGCTCACCTTCAATATTTACAGAAGTGTTGAACTTTTCTTATCAAAAAGTTATCCATATGTGATTTGACAATTTTTCTTTCTAAAATAAATCAAATAAAATCAAAACAGTGAGCTCACATATTACTGACAGAGAATGTCTGTAATAATATTTAAATGTCACATTTGTATTGTTAGTACATTTATGTCAATACACTTTAATTTCCAAGATTTACTTATATTTCACTCTGTGTGTGTGTGTGTGCGTGCGTGCGCACACTTTCATCATTATCTCTGGTCAAATTTAAAATATCATAGCATATCTTTGTTTGGCAGTAAGAGTGAGAGCCATATGCTAGTTTGGTTTTTTTAGCCCAGTTTCTTTACTAGGATACAGTTTCTTGCTTGTAAATGTCTCAGTGTCTTGTGTTTGCAGAGTTGTGTATTACTGAGTGTGCTAAAGCAGTGGTTCTCAACTGGTTTGGCCTTGCGACCCACTTTCCCACTTATATATATATATATATATATATATATATATATATATATATATATATATATATAATTTGCTAAAAAATAAAAACAAAGCTAATTTATTTCACAAAAAATAAGTTAAGACTGTTAAGAATATGACTAATACTGAATAAACAGCCTATAAGGTAAGGCTATTAAATAACAGTCCCAAACTAGTTTTTGTTAATACAATTAAGCTGGTATGAGCCACCACAGTCATTTAAACATACAAAATGACACAAAATGAAAATAACATGGTATTTTTGTGTTATGGAAACAACCGTTACCATGGTGAATATACAATACTCAACCACTTTTATTCACGGTTTGAAATGCAGAATGACACACCTGCACAAAAACTGCCCACACCTCTCAACGACCGGGCGCTTTGTCTGTCTCCAGCCGACGTAAGGAAGACCCTATCTAGGATTAACCCACGCAAGGCTGCGGGTCCTGACAACATACCTGGCCGTGTACTGAGAGACTGTGCTGCACAGCTGGCAGATGTCCTAACAGATATATATCTTCAACACCTCGCTGAGCCAGGCAGTCGTCCCCACATGTCTCAAATCCACAACAATCATACCGGTACCAAAGGAATCACCTGTGTCCTGTCTAAATGACTACCGTCCCATAGCACTGACTCCAATCATGATGAAGTGCTTTGAGAGTTTAGTCATACACAACATCAGAAACAGCCTCCCCAACACACTTGACCCGCTGCAGTTTGCATACCGTCCAAACCGCTCTACGGACGATGCAATCTCCTCCTCCCTCCACCTGGCTCTTACCCACCTAGAAAATAAAGACTCATACGTTAGAATGCTGTTCATCGACTTCAGCTCGGCATTCAACACAATTATCCCACAACAGCTCATAAATAAACTAAACCTGCTGGGCCTTAACAATTCCATTTGCAATTGGATCCTGGACTTTCTAACCGGAAGACCTCAGTCAGTCCGTGTTGGCCACAACACCTCAAGCACTACCACACTGAGCACAGGTGCCCCACAAGGCTGTGTGCTCAGCCCGCTGCTCTTCATGCTGCTGACCCACGACTGCACTGCCAAGTTCAGCTCCAACCACATCATCAAGTTTGCTGATGACACAACAGTGGTAGGTCTCATCAGCAACAACGATGAAACGCAGAGAGGAAGTGGCACAGCTGGCGGAATGGTGTGGCACTAACAATCTGTCCCTCAATGTGGAGAAGACAAAGGACGTTGTGATGGACTTCAGGAGAAACTCCGTTGACCACCCCCCCACTGACCATTGAAAATTCGACTGTGGAGAGAGTCAGCAGCACTAAATTCCTGGGGGTGCACATCACAGTGGATCTCACCTGGACCACCAGCACCATGTCACTCTCCAATAAGGCACAACAGCGCCTACACTTTCTCCGCCGGCTGAAAAGAGCAAGTCTCCCACCACCCATCCTCACCACATTCTACAGGGGCACCATTGAGAGTGTGCTGACCAGCTGCATCACTGTCTGGTACGGGAACTGCAGTGCTGCTGACCGCAAGACCCTCCAGCGGACAGTGAACACGGCTGCAAAGATCATTGGTGCCCCTCTCCCATCCATCGTGGATATTTTCCTTGCACGATGCTCCAGCAAAACCAACAGCATCGTGAAGGGCCCCACTCACAGTCTCTTCCAGCTCCTACCATCAGAAAAACGGTACCGGAACATCAAAGCACGCTCCGCCAGACTGCTCAACAGCTTTTTCCCCCAGGCTGTGAGAGCCCTGAACTCAGATCACCCCGCCCCCCTCTGAAACCACATGCAAACCCCCTACCTCCTGAAACATGGACCATCCCACATATAGGGTAAACATTTATATATAGTATACCTAGTCAAATATGTCAGTAGGTTAGTTTGTGTATAGGTTTATAATGTTTTACTTCATTGTTGTATGTCTGTATTTATGTAGCACCGTGGTCCTGTGAGGCACGGCATTTCGTTCCACTGTATGTCCCCACATGTAGCGGAATGACAATAAAGCTCAACTTGACTTGACTTGATACTAACATGAACTGTTAATGAAACATGTAAACTGCTCCTGAATAGAATGAATATCATACCTTCATGCAAACCCTTCCCAGCTAACACACGCAGTACAGTTATGTGATTTATCAGTATTGTACTTTTATTTCACGCGTTGCACACAGCAAAATCCCCGGTGTCAAATTAACACTGCTGGGTGTTTATATGTGTCAACACTACAGAGTGTTAAAAGTAACATTGAAGCAGTGTTAAAGTTAATGAAGTAATTAAAAGATTCATTAAATGATGATTGACCATTATTGAACACACCTGATGTTAACAAGCAGAATCACCAAAGAGGAAAATCAAAATGTTTAAAATCACCATTATAGTGGTCAGTGTTTACTTTAGTTGGGCTCTTGACCCTTGACTTTTTAGTATTACATTTTGTTTGGCTATTATAACTGAATTATAGCAGCCAGACAAGGAGTAAAAGTCTTTGTGTGGTGATGATTATGTTTTGACATAATCATCCTGTAGTGATCTGAAAACTGATTTAGGTTTTCTTTGTTGATGATGATAACACTGTAAACAACAGAAGACCTGGCATTTTCAGTATTATCAGACAGACATTTTTAAAACTTATTTTGATCAAAAACTTAATTGTTTTTAATTTAGACACACAGACATCAAGAATCAGCTTGAGAATCACAACAACGGTGACCATCAAAAAAAGCATGTAGCCAATCAAAACTCATTCATGACTCCTATCATGCATTGCGGCGTGAATAAAATATGAGCAGAATTGTCTTTGTTATTTCTTTTATTCTTACTATTTTCTTTTATTGTTGCTGTTTTTATGTGACTTTTTAGTAGCTTGTTTTATGATGTTCAGAGTCTGTTTATCTGAATATGCTGTCACCATTGTTGAGATTCATACACTGATTCTTTTTTTGTTATCAACAATTTTTTATTTTCATTTTTTATAAACAACGCAACATAATATCCAAAATAAAACAAAACGAAACAGCAGACATATACTCAACATCTAAAAGTTAAATCAAAAGGGAGGGAGAGAGGGAAGGACAACAAGAACACAAAAGTCACTCCTTTAAATAATCACGTACATTCAGTAAAAAACACTGCCAAGCCTCAATGGTTGAAGGCCTGGCCCCACCGACTCGCGCCGTTGTACACTCACATGAGACAATTTGCAGGAGGCTACGGATCCAATATGCCTCTCTACACATGTGTGGTGTAAACCAGTTCTGAATTATTGTCTTCTTCACAGCTGTAAAACCAGCAAACAACATTCTCTTTTGCATTGAACTAATACAGAGATCAGAATCATCATTAAGAAGACATAAACTTGGGTTAACAGACCAATCAATTCTCAGTAATGATGACAAAACCAGGTTTACATGTGTCCATAGACTGATGACGACAGGACATTCCCAAAACATATGCAGAAAAGTGCCTGATGATGTAGTGTTACATATATGGCAGTTCAAATTTGACTGCAGTTTCATTTTAAATATTTTGTAAGGAGTTATGTATGCTCTATGAATGACTTTGAAGTGAATAAGACGATGAGCCAGATTTTTAGATGTTAAACTGAGATTAGACCACACTCTCCCAGTCGACAGATAAATTAAGATCAGATAATTCCCTATTCCAAATAGTTTTAATAGAAAGAGGTTTTGTAATACAATCAATAATTTAATTATATATTAAGGAAATAGATGGCCGACCAGCAGATGGTGCAATCCAGTCCTGCATAGGATGAGAGGAAATGGAAGAAGACCAAGGAACGCCATACACTTTGAGAGCAGAACGTAATTGAAGAAAAACAAAATATGCAGATGCTGGTAGACAAAATTTGGCTCTCAATGCCTGAAATGAACAGAGGCCCTGGTTATCATACATATCACCGCACGTGTTCACACCTAAAGAGGACCAAGAGGGTTGGACAAATGGACGATTTCCACATACAAAGTTCAAATTGTGCCATAAAGGTGTACTGTTACAAAATTTGAAGGGTCCACCTATCCGACGTTCAACCGTTTTCCAGATTTTAATAGAGTTAGCCACAACCGGACCAAATTTAGAATTATCCCCTTTTTTTTCCTGTGCCAGTAAATAAAATATCTTGAAGTCTATTTGGTTTAACCTTGTCAGCTTCAATCACCCTCCATGAAACTGTAGATTGAGGATCAACCCAATTATGAAGGGCCTTAGGCTGGAACGACCAATAATATAATTCAAAATTTGGTACAGCCAGTCCTCCTACGCTATTAGGATGTTGTAATGTGGTGAGTTTAATTCTGGGACATTTATCATTCCAGATAAACTTAGAAATTATGGAGTTGATCTCCTTAAAGTAACCTGGAGGGGGAGAAAGTGGTAGCATAGAGAAAAAAAAATTAAATCGAGGTAACAAATTCATCTTAACAGTGGAGATTCTTCCTTGGAGAGAGACTTTAAGATTCTTCCATCTTTGACCTTAACGAAAATGTTATTAAAATTGTCTCTGGCAATCTTATGAATGTTTTTATATATGGTAATGCCCAAATAGATGAAAGATTCCTTAATAGGGATAAATGAGGGAATAGAAAAATTAACCTTAACATTGTTAATTGGCATTAAAGCAGATTTGCTCCAATTTATTTTATATCCTGATAAGCTACTAAAATTATCAAATTCCTTAATTACACTAGAGACTGAAACATCAAAGTGGTCTAAATATAGAATAATATCATCAGCGTATAATGAAATACAATGATTATGGTCATGAATCTTAATCGATACTTCAGATTTCCTGATGGCTTGTGCTAAGGGTTCGAGAGATAGACAAAACAATAAAGGGGAAAGTGGATACCCCTGTCTCGTTCCCCGCTGTAAAGGGAATGAGGGGGAAATAATATTACCAGTTATGACTGATGCTGCAGGTGAGTGGTATAATGTCTTAATCATAGAAACGAAGTGTTCACCGAAGCCGAAACATTGCAGAACTGCCCACATATAATTCCACTCTAGCCTGTCAAAGGCTTTTTCTGCATCAAGTGAAAAGACCGCACAAGGTGTTGGGTGGGAGTCCGCAAAGTCAAGAATATGAAGGAGTCGACGCATATTGTCAGATGCATTGCGCCCCTTGATGAAACCAGTTTGGTCCTCCTTGATCAGACTGTGAATTACCTTCTCCAAACGAGAAGCAAAAACTTTAGCATAGATTTTTAGATCACATGGGATAAGCGAAATCGGTCTGTAGCTGGAAAAATCTAATGGATCTTTCCCATTATAAAATCAGTGAAGTTTTTTGATCTCTATGAAATGCCCCATGTTCAATTGCAAAATTAAACGAGTTAAGCATAAGTATCCCTACCAAATCCCAAATGTCTAAATATAATTAAGGGGGGAGACCATCTAGACCCGGCGATTTGCCCTTTTGAAGGCTTTTTAGAGAGACGTGAAGTTCCTCCAAACTTAATGGGGCCTCCAAAGATTCTTTATCCATCTGTGAGATCCGAGGCAGTTCCAATTTATCTAAATGCTGCTTACAAATTGGTTCATCAAAATCTGTATCGGCTTTATACAGATTTGTGTAAAAACCTTTAAATATGTCATTAATTGCCACAGGGTTCGTAGTGACCTGATCATCCGATGATTTTATTGCGCTAATATATGCCTTAGACTCGCATTCTTTCAACCTAAGGGCCAATAAATGACTAGGTCTCTCTGATTCAAAATAATATTTTTGTCTAGTCCTATGTAAAATAAATTCTGCCTTTGAGTGTGAAAGTAAATCATATTCTTCTTTTAAAGAGGACAGCTGTGTAGCCTGTTGCTCAGTAAAATGTTGTTTTTGTACGTTTTGTAATGATTGGATTTTATTTTCTAATTGTGTAAACTGGTGAGTTCTCGCTTTGGCAAGAGTAGAGGAGAAAGATATACAGAAACCTCGTATAGCACACTTAGTCGTTTCCCACAGTATTTGAGGATCCACATCAGAGGGCATATTAATTTCAAGAAAGTCCTTAATATATTCTTTTAGAGAGGTAATGAAAGTCTGATTACTTAATAATGATATGTTAAAGCACCACCTAGGGGACTTGGCTTTGACATCGGAAAGAGGAACACTGCACAACATAGCAAAATGATCAGATAATAAAATTGGTAATATAGATATAGAGGAATTAGATGAAATTAAAGATGGGCTGAGAAATATGTAGTCTATCCTAGAGAAAGTCTTGTGTCTATTAGAAAAAAAAGTGAAGTCCTTAGCTTTAGTGTTCTGAATTCTCAATAAATCGATTAAGTTGAGCTCAGTGATAAATTTATTCAATAATTTAGAGGATGGATTGGCTGTTGTATCAGATTGAGACTTATCTAAAGCAGGATTTATGACAGCATTAAAATCACCACCCACCACTAGAGGGCAATCAATCTCCTCAAGTAGAGTTTTGGAAATCTGAGTAAGGAATGCACTGTCTGTCTCGTTCGGACCATAAATAGAGACCAATGCTAACCTATTATTATATATTGTGCATCGGATAAAAACAAATCTACCCTTCTCATCACTACCAAGGTGTTCAATTGTTAAATTTAACTTCCTGTTAACAAGGATAAGCACCCCCTTAGTTTTATTTTGAGCGCAGGAAAAAGCTATTAATTTGTAATACTTATTCTGGAAACGTGCCACGTCAGATTGTTTTAAATGTGTCTCTTGTATTAAGGCACAGGAGATAGATTTACGGTGTAAATATTCTAACACACGGGTTCTTTTAACAGCAGAATTTAAACCATTCACATTCAGTGATACAATATTTAGAGTATGCATTGAATATTCATAATCCCAAGATTGTACTCTTGTTCCATTCCGTAAATAACCCGTAAACACTGATGTGCATTTTAGATACCAAACCTCCTATATGAAAAATCCCTTTAGAAATAATGTAAAATAGATAAAAGCATAAATGTCTGCTGTAAAAAACAAAAACAACATAAAAATGTGAACAACCGTCAACCATAAACAAAGAACAACTCAGACCGCACATTACCGAGAACATATCTGACTGAGCAACAAAAAACGGTGATAGGTCGTGACCGATCCACTCCAACGCAAGACACGTCTCCCGAAAGGCTCACACAGCCAAAAAAAAAAAAATATATATATTTTTTTGTAATTAAACCTACTCTCCATTAGTCCCCTCCAAAACAGAAAAATGGAGTGTCAGTCTTACCAGCAAAGAGATTGTTGTACCGGATAAATAAGGACAATATCCCAGTATAAGAGAAGAAAACGCAAACAATAGGTTTAGCAAGCATCCATGGCCATCCTGCTATCATCTCCTTCTGGGCAGCTAGGGCCAAATCCACCCCGGCCGTCACGCCCCTCCCGTGGAAATGGAGAAACAGCGGCCGCTGCTCCCCCGTCGTCCCTCCGCAGAGCGGCGGCATAGGACTTCTGCTGAGACATGGAACTGATAAAATCCTCCGCTTTCTGAGGGGAATCGAAGCTTCTCTGTTCTCCTTTGTGCCGTAGCTTAATCACCGCTGGATAGATGAGAAAGGGCTGGAGACCAAGTGCAGTCATCTTCTTCAAAACCGGAACAAATGCCTTTCTCCTGATCGCTGTAGCCGGACTAAAGTCAGGAAAAAACAGCAGTGTGACATTGTTCTGTGCGCACTTCACCGGATACGCCTGCCGAGCACCTTCCAGGATATCTGATCTGTCATGCCATCTCAGTACACGGAAGATGAGAGTGCGCGGCCGATCGGAGCCCCTCCCTCCGTCATACACGCGATGCGCCCGATCAATCTCAATGTCACGGCCCCTCAAGGAAGGAATCCACTTGGAAAGATTAGCTCGGAGGAAACTAGCTGCATCTGGACCTTCCATCCCTTCTGGGAGTCCCACCAGTCTAACATTGTTCCGCCTGCACCTGTCCTCCATATCTGTCATCTTCTCGGTGAGTCGCTCCAGCTGATCCTTTAAATCCGTAACTGTTCTCTTATCTTCCCGCGCCGCTGCCTGAACAGAATCAACGCGGTCACGAGTCTGCTTCGTCTTGGTAACTATGGCCTCAAACTCCTCTCTTAGCTCTTTAACAGACTTATTGATCGCTAGTATGTCCTCACGCGCAATGCTGGAATCAGCACAGAGTCCATCGCATCTCTTACTGCCGAGTTCACAACCGAATTCAAAGTGCTTTGGTGTTCTTTAAATGCTAGTTCAATGCGGTTAGCAATAGCACTGTCCAGCTCTTCACTGGAGATGGCTGAATCTCTGAATTTTTTCTTCATTGGCGATTGCTCAATCTCCCTTTTCCGATCTCCTTTGTCTGCCTTAGCACTCATGATGGGTCTAATGCAGAGTGGTTCAAATTTCACTGACAGGATCGCAAAATATTTGGCAAAGTGAGCGGAGCGAAAAACTAAGCCTGCATCACCGTCGAGGGGTCACGTGATCCCCCCATACACTGATTCTTGATGTCTTTGTGTGTCTAAAGGAAAAGCTATTCTGAAGCTTTTTTTTTTTTTTTTTGCATCAGTTCACACTTACATATATTTAACAAGAGTAACGTAATGTGTATTTGGCGAGTATAGTAAAACATTGTTGGCGTGCTGTCCTGGGGAAGGGCTTCGAGCTCGGGAATTGCCCGAACCCAGAGTACCCCCCCTAGTGTGGTGAGAACTTTAGTGATGATGGTGGTGGCGAAGGGGTGGTGGAGGGATGCTGATTAACCATCAAATGGATGGAGGTATGTCAGCTGTATTTATATCCGTGTATTGATGAACTTGATTGCGTACCACTTGTGTCTAATTAGGCTAAGTATCTGACGTGCTCCTCCCGAACTTTGTTAATGAAACATCATTTCATGAGTTCACACTTACATATATTTAGCACGAGTAACGTAATGTGTATTTGGCGAGTATAGTAAAACGTTGTTGGTGTGCTGTCCTGGGGAAGGGCTCCGAGCTCGGGAATTGCCTGAACCCAGAGTATCCCCCAAAAGCAATAGAATGTTGGACAGCCGCCAGACTGAGATCCCCCCCAAAATATGCACTAGAGATCTTGCGGGAGCTGGTATAGAGGAGTAGCCTGGATGACAGGCTGGGGGAGCCTACGTGCTCTGAGGGAGTGGTGTGGCATGCATGGGTAGGCCCCACCGGCCGCTGGTATGAACTGCGTGGTTTAGGGCGACCGGTCGGGGAGGGCTCGAACCGAAGCTCAACGGTGTGCTCATCACATTGGGACGGGTGAGCCCTGCCCGCCGATGGAGGAGCAGCATGATTGAGACCCTGACCAGGAGGCCCCGAGTTGCCTGCAGTGGGATAGTTCACGGAGTCGGCGTACAGGCCCTACTGGCCATCAGCCCCTGCTAATCAGAGGACAGAGGGCGGTGTCTGGCCAAGAGGGCCCATGAAGCCTCCGACTAGAGCACAATACTCCATCGGGCAGACGAGACCCGTAGATACTGAAGGCTAGGCCTCGTCGCCCGTCGGATGGAAAATTAGGTGGGTGGTATGTAGCATTCAACGGGGGGTTTGATATTGTGGCGCGAGTGGACGGAAAAGGTAAGTTTGTCTGGCTGGGAGGCTCTTGCCGACGTCCGACGAGAGATTAAGACTCACTCTGTTGATGCTGATCTGATTTGCTTCAGTGTCCTTATATAGAGAACATGAAGCCTGTATGAGCTCTCAGTATCAGACACTGTATCATCCAGTAGGTGGCGCTCTTTCAGTGTGATTAATGTGATATTCAGTCAGTGGTGATGGTGGGAGGAGACAGTAAAGCTGCTCATTACTGATACAGAGATGAATAAAGAGGAAGTAACTAAAGCAGACAGATGTAGAGACAGAGAGATTCACACAGAGATCATTCAGCATAAAGAAGACTGAACTCAAGTCACAATGAAGATCCTCCTCATCTTCTTCACTTTCTACCTGATCTCAGGTCAGAGCTTTTCTCTTTCATCACTGCAGTAATGATGCTCTTTTCTGTTCATCATCTTTCTGATCACAGTATCAATCTGATTGACAGATGCAGTGAGATGCTTTAACGTCACTGGATATTCTGGAGGAAGCCTTCTGGTTGATTCTGGGAAACTCTGGTTCAGTGATTCTGTTAAATATATGGACAAATTACCTGATTGGAGAACAATAATAAATGATACAAAGCATGATAAATAGATTAATGAAGGACGATTCACACTGTTTAAAAATAATGAAGGAAACCTCATGATCTACATCAGAGAGCTGAACACACAAGATGTTGGAAGATACCAGATTGGGCTTGATGGCCAGTTGACCACTGATATGACTTTAAATGTGGAAGAAGGTAAATCATTTTAAGACTGAAACCTTTGCTCAGCAGGGGCAGTTCTAGACCCTTTTTACTGTTACTCATTTCAGCCCATCTACAAAATGCAAGACCTGTTAAGACTTTGTGTCTTTTAGAAGCTTTTCCCAGCAGCAGCATCAGATAGTTCAGTATTTCACTAAGTATTCTCTTATTTTTATTTTATTTTATTTTTTAAATGGATTTTTTTTTTTTTTACTAATTGCAACTTTTTTTCTCCCAGTTGTCATTTTATATCTCACAATTCAGTGTTTTTGTCTTACTATTGTGAATATTTCATCTTTTTAATCTCACAACAATTCTGACAAAAAGGCAGAATTGTGAGAAAAAAAAAATCAGAATTGTGAGATTAAAAGTTGGGGAGAAAAAAGAAAGAAAGAAAATACTGCGGTCACACGCTGGATAGTAATCACACAAACAGGCAATGTTCAGACAATATTTTCAAACATAATTAAAGTTAACATTTCAAATACGTGTTTTAAAATCTAATTATCAACTAAACCTTGCCATATGATGCACTTAGCATGTCTGTTCAGCAGCAATACCAGTTCATGCAGAGATTCAATGCCTATTAAGCATATGATGTATTTTGATGTTTCCTTTTTAATGCTGGCAAGTTTGAGTTTTGTGTCTGCTTCTCCCATAAACGAATTTTAGATAAATAAGTTAATTTAATTTGGACCACTACAGTAGAGCCACCGTGTCTTTTAAAAATGCTGTATCATAAGTATGTATGAGGCTGTGTTTTATTCTTTCTCCCACAAAATTAAAAGATTTGTTGGAGATGATGGGTATGATTATATTAGCATTGTTTCTCTACATATTACCTTCTCAGACTGTAGTATCGTTGTATGAGTATTTGAAGTTCACCCCCCGAGGATGGAATCCAAGAACTGCCTTGTTGTGTAGTATAATTACTGAACATTTTCTATATAGTGTATGTAAAATATATTTCTGTATTATACCATTGACAGATTCTTGTTGTAAAGAGACAAAGAGGGTGATCGTGAATAGTGGAGAAACTGCCAATTTCAGCTGTGAATATTCACAGAATCATATTAATGACTCCAAAATCATATTGAAAGAAGGAAAAGACTCTGTTGAAGAGATGATACACATGTACACGTCGAGTACGATAGGAAGATTCAGTGGTTATGATTACAGAAACAAAAAACTCATAATTGTGAGGATTTCTGCTGTGACACCAGATGATGGAGGAGTTTATTTATGTGGAGTTTGGATCTACAGACACTCGTACAGTTACTCTATTATTACTACGGTTCTTCTACATATTATTAGTAAGTAGAACAAAATTAATAAAATCTTGCAGTAACATATTACAATCTGTGTTTGCTTAAGATTTAATCATGTTTATGATTGACAGATAAACTGAATGTGTATAAAGTGAGCGGCTATTCAGGAGGTCATCTGATGATCAAGTGTGAACATCCTCAATACAAAACCAGGCCAAAATACATCTGTAAAGAATCAGACGGATGTTCAGAGAGGAAGAATCCAGGAGTTCAGGATGAATGGATGGAGAATGGAGATGTTTCTTTATATGACGACACCAGAGCAGGAATCTTGATGGTGTTTTTTTGAGAGCTGAAAGCTGCAGATGCAGGAACATACAGGTGTGGAGTGAAAGTATCTGACTATACTGAGAGCTTCACTGAACTTCAGCTGAGCATCAAACACGGTGAGGAACCAGAGCACTTCAGCTTTTATGGTTGACTTTATAAACCAAATACAGAAATATTAAATAATCACAATAATTAGTGTACAATTTAGCTATTTAGTGGCTCCAGTAGTGAGACATGAAGGAGAATCTGCTGAGATCACAATCTATAACTCAAAGCCAAAATCTCTATATATTTCATTCATGTATTCTCTGTGTTTGTGTGTTTTGTTTCAGATTTCTCCATGATCATCATTATTAGTGTGTGTGTGATTCTGCTGCTGATCGGTGGATTCACTCTGACTGTGTGGAAATTAAGACACGAGAGACGAGGTGATGCTCACACACAGTTACCCACAATCCCCTCTGATGAGCTCCTGTACGCTGCTGTCAGTTTCCAGAAGCATGAAGAGTCTCTCAGTGACGCTACAGTCAGATTCAGTAAGAATGAGATTCACTCTGATTACACTGCAGTCAGTCACCACATGAGAATCAACTGACTTATAACACATTACATCAGTAAAAATAGGCTTACAAGTGTTTTTTTTTTTTTCTTGTTCTTTTATTAAAATATCTTCATAATCCATAATTTAGTGTTGAGAAGTTGTTTGGTTTGACGAGGGTCGTTCAGTTCAGTGTGTGAATCATGAGACACTTTAAAGTTTCTGCTGCGGTTCATGTTGTTTCTTTCACACGTTTAAATATTTATCATGTCAGTTTATCTGAGGGTGTGATGAAAACAGGAAATAAAAGCCCTGTGTCACACTTCTAGAATATACTGTCAAGTTTCCACTCCAAATGCAGCTTTTGACACAAATATTTAATAAAGTCACTTTATATTAGCAGCTCTTAAACAGACACGAGTTAAACCAACATTTATGACGAGAGACATGCATCATTTGTACTCTGTCCAGAACTTTCAAAATTATTAAAATATTTTCTCTTTCTCTCCTCTCTGAATATTAATTATCTTTGACCTGCTTGAGATTTGTACATGTAAGAGATACTAGTTATAAGGACTAACTTTTTTAATAACTTCATTATTATATAATATTGAAAATTTCTAAGCAATGCTTTTCTTTTGCTGTTTTTTTCTTCAGTTTATTCTTGTTCTGTTGGTATTAGTTATTTTTTGGTGTAAGACTTTACTGTCGAGCCATATACAGCATTTCTACTATTCTATACAGCGTTTTTACTATGTTTTCTTGCTTACTGTTCAAAGATGATGAAGTCTAAAATCTGAATGGAATTATTTTAGAAGTTTTATTTTGCATATTTATATCAGTACTGATTTTTCACATAAAAACTAACTAAAGGTGATTTAAGGTCTGAACAGTAATCATTTTCTCTTTTTTTCCCAAAATTAATTGTTTTTATTGGGAAATTTAAAGACATTTAATGAT
>JALXFT010003818.1:0-22500 GCA_023376895.1 Aspiorhynchus laticeps
CAGATCTGCAGATACTCAACATTTAAATAATAAAAAGAAGAATAAAACACACAAACACTGTCCAAACTCTGTGTGCAGTTTCTCATTGAGCAGAACAGCATTATTCTACACAAAACTGCACTTTTGACTGCAGTCATGAGAAATTATAAGGAAACTTCCTCTTTTTAACTCTGGTTAACTGTGGTTTTGCTCTGTTAAACAGACAGAACATCTAAAATTAACCTGCTGGTAAAGCTGTATGAACAGAATCAGGTCTCTTACAAGCATCACTGATCAGTTTCCTTGAACAGTCAGGAAACATGATTTGAGACATACTGTGATCTGCTGAATGGAAGCTAGCTGTGATTATTAATTACATTGATCAATATGCGTGAGAAAGTCATCTGTACCTGTAACACTGACGAGGACTCGTGTGATGAAGCTCTTGTGTCCTTGATCAGACTGAACTCCACACCAGTATTCAGCTGAATGTTGTGGAGTCACATGACTGATGCTTCCCATCAGGAGCTGCTGCTCTCTGTCATCATACAGCTGGATCTGTCCCTCAGCGCTCCATCTTCTGCTCTTCTTCACAGACGTCTCTTCAGCACAGAGATCAGATCCAGATCTCCTGCAGACAAACTTCACATCAGCACTGTGGGATTGTGGGTATTTGCAGCTGATGTTCACAGATGCTCCTGCAGCAGCTGATAGACCGATGCTCTTCTCACAACAATCAGCTGTTTGAGAGGCAAATCAAGTTCACATTAAACCACAGATTCATCAATTCTACCATGTAAAGCCAATGCATGGGTGAATTCAAATGGCTCACCCTTCTTAATATCCAGGTGAAACTCAGAGAAGAAACTGTAGTCTTCAGAAACTGTAACTATAATCTTATATTTTCCAGAATCTTTCACATTGAGGTCTCTGATGAAAACATTTAAGAAACCTTCAGATCTGTTATCATGAACAGAAAATCGACTGCCATGTTTCCATTCTGCTGCTCTGTCTGTGTTTATTAGAGTAAAACACTGAAGTACTTCAGTATTACATATATCTATCAAAAGTTTATTTTGTTGTATCTCATATTTAAATTGTATAATGATGTTTCCTCCTGAATATCCCATCACTGTCCTGATTTGTTGACCTGTCAATGCAAAACCAGATAATTTGTCAAAAACATAAGTCAATGAACACATCTGTTCACTTTGATGCACCCTTTATGAACACAAGTCAGCTCTGTGAGTGTAAATATTACAATAAGAGATGAAGAACAATCTATTGATGGTAGGGCTGGGCGATATATTGCATGCGATATGCATGCGCATCTCGTCAGTAAAGCCGGTTCCTTGATTAGCGGTTAATCTCCATCACCTGTTTTCAAATGGAGCGGCATTTAATACACAGAGCCGTAGTTCACTGCGCATATATCGACTGATATATCGCCTTTGATATGAACGCGATATATGCGTAGCTTGTCAGTGATTTACGGCTCTGTGTATTAAATGCCGCTCCATTTGAAAACAGGTGATGGAGATTAACCGCTAATCAAGGAACCGGCTTTACTGACGAGATGCGCATGCATATCGCATGCAATATATCGCCCAACCCTAATTGATGGCATATTTTATAGGTTGTGCATGTTAACAACATCAGTTACAGAGTATGGTGATGTTGTGTAGATCAATGTGAGTTTGAGTCTCAGTTACTCACCTGTTATAACATTAAGCTTCACTTCAGTGTAGGAATCAAATACAGTTCTTTCAGTTCCACACCAGTATGTCCCAGAATCCTGTTCTCTCAGATCTCTGAAGGTCACAGTGAAAACTGCTGCTCTTCTGTCATCATACAGAGAGAAGCTTCCAGAATTAACCCATTTGTTTTTCTCTTTAGTCTTGATGAGTTCAGAGCATGTGGACCACTCTCCTCTACAAAAATACTTAGCATTTTTCTTATATTTTCTATCATATCTGCATGTGATGATGACTCCTCCTCCTGAATATCCTGTCACACTGATGGAGCTCAACACACCTACAACAAACCAGCATTACAACACTTTTATATAATGAGACTACACATAGATAGAGTTTTAAACTGATTTAAAAGTTTTTAAAAGTCATTTCAACAACATGAACTGATGTTAAACACTCTGTGGTGTTTTTAGTGATTTACTGTGAGTTCAGATTCTCACCAGGAATCATCAGCAGAGTGAAAGTCCAGATGATCTTCATTCTTCTCTCTTATTCAGTGATCTTCTCTGTTGTTAGTAGATTCAGTTCTTCTGAAGCTCTCGATGTGTGTTCAGATGAGTTTTAGTGTTTCTTTCCTGGTTACATGTTTAACATGAACTGATGAATGTGACAGAGACGCCCACTTCCTCTGAGAGAGAGAGAGAGAGAGAGAGAGAGAGACGCCCACTTCCTCTGAGAGAGAGAGAGAGAGGGAGAGAGAGAGAGAGACGCCCACTTCCTCTGAGAGAGAGAGAGAGAGAGAGAATTTTTTTTTTTTTTTTTTTTTTTTTAATTTGAAACAGAACTTTATTTCACAATCATCTTTACAAAACAAATTACCAATACTAACATTTGCACAACTATACACCCATATATTTTACAAAGCAAAAGTTAAATCATTTTCAGAAATCATACAAAGAGCTCCATTACAACACCAAATCTTCTCAAAGGTAAACAAATCATTCATATCTTTATAAAATTTGTAATCAATTAATACTGTGGATTTTACCAGTATTAAAAATATCTCAATAATGTTTTGACAAGGTTTTTCCTCCAATTTATTCCTTCTACTTACATATATTGACATTTTTGCCTGACCAATTATATAATTCAGCAACTGACAGAAATATTTCTTGCTTTGACTGTATTTAAAACCCAAAATAAAATCCCTTTCAGAAAAAGATCCATTAAACCCATGAAAAATACCTTTTACAAAATCAAAAAAGGGTACTAATCTAGAACATTGTACAAATACATGAAAAATCGTTTCTCTTTGAGAGCAAAAAGGACAATCATCGTTAACCCATTCAAAACAGAGACAAAAGAATTAACAGCTAAAATCCCATGAAGTACTCTCCATTGTAAATCACCAACTTTTTTCGATAATGGCGGTTTATATATAATTCTCCATTCTGGTTTTACATTTTCATTTAAACCAAAGAACAATCTCCATGGTGTATCTGATTTCTTAGCAAGATAATTCTTGTTAAAAGCTATCACACAAGCTGTATACAATAGCTTTCCTTTGGTAGATAATAAATCCAACCACTTCAAGTCCCACAATTTAAAAAAAAAAAAGTTAAATCCATCTAACTTTGGTGAAAGCATTAGACAAGGAAAAAAATCATTTTCATCAGGCACAGATACTCCAGAAAAATAATATTTTATCATTAGGCTCTCTTCAGCTGTAAAAGTAGATTTCAAATGCATTAAAAAAAGAGAGACCATTCGAATCGATCTGGTGCCTAAAAAATGAGCCACCATTTCTGCATTGTCCAAATTCTCTCCAGCTAAGTCCAGCAATTGTCTTAAAATAATCACTTTTGATTCTTTAAGCTTAGAACCCCAATGAAAAAAACTGCTGTTATCAGTTGCATCAAAACGAGCTCCAAGAATTAAAGGTTCCTCTAGAAGCCAGTACAATGAATACGGATTTTCAGAATTCTGAATATGAAATAAACTCCAAACTTTAAAAAGAATCTCATAAAAAAAAGGAAAGACAGACAAGTCCATTTTTAAAGGATTGAACAAAAAAAGATGTTTGTCCAATCCAAATCCTCCTTAGCTCTGCAAAATGATGTGGGCAACTGCCCTCCAGCTGACATCCGCAGCACCATCTAAAAGTCTCTGTAAGAATTGTAACCGAAACGCTGCCATTCTGCTTTGTAAATGAATCAGTCCTTGTCCTCCTTCTTCCCTTGGTAGAAAACCCAGTGTAATCTGTCCCAAAAGAAGTCCACAAGAATCGCTTGTATTTTTCCCAATAATTGAGGAGGAGGATCAATACATGCCAACTTATGCCACAATGAAGAAGCGATCAGATTATTAATTACAAGAATGCGTCCTCTATATGACATTTTAGAAAGTAGCCATTTCCATTTCTCTAAACGTCCTTTAATTTTTCCAACAACTCCTTCCCAATTCTTCCACTGAGTCATGTCATCACCTAAAAAAAATCCTAAATATTTTAAACCACCTTTTCCCCATACCAAGCCTCCAGGAAGTATTGGTTTACCATTACATTTACATTTACATTTAATCATTTAGCAGACGCTTTTATCCAAAGCGACGTACAAATGAGGAGAACAATAGAAGCAATCAGACCATCGAGAGAGCAACAGTATACAAGTGTCATGACAAGTCTCAGTTAGTCTAGCACAGTACACGTACTAGAATTTTTTTTTTTTTTTTTTTTTTTTTTTTTAAATAGAATAGGTAAGTTAGTATTAGTTAGTCAGGTGCTGGCGAAAAAGATGTGTCTTTAGATGTTTTTTGAAAATGGCTAAAGACTCAGCTGTTCGAATTGAGATCGGGAGGTCATTCCACCAGCTGGGCACAGACCAGGAAAAGGTCCGTGAGAGTGATTTGGTACCTCTTTGGGATGGCACCACAAGGCGTCGTTCACTTGCAGAACGCAAGCTTCTGGAGGGCACATAAGTTTGAACCAGCGAGTTTAGGTATATTGGTGCAGTGGCAGTTGCGGTCTTGTAGGCAAACATCAGTACCTTGAATTTGATGCGAGCGGCTATTGGTAGCCAGTGTAACCTGATGAAGAGAGGGGTAACGTGAGCTTTTTTTGGCTCATTAAAGACCACTCTGGCTGCTGCATTCTGGATCAGTTGCAGAGGCTTGATAGTACATGCGGGAAGGCCCGCCAAGAGAGCATTACAATAGTCCAGTCTGGAGAGAACAAGAGCTTGGACAAGGAGTTGTGCAGCTTGCTCTTGCAGGAAGGGCCTAATCTTCCTAATGTTGTATAAGGCAAATCTGCAGGACCGGGCCGTTGTAGCAATATGGTCTGTGAAGCTTAACTGATCATCGATCACAACTCCAAGGTTCCTGGCAGTCCTGGAAGGAGTTATGGTTGATGAACCCAGCTGTATAGAGAAGTTGTGGTGAAGTGATGGGTTGGCAGAGAACACGAGCAGTTCTGTCTTAGCAAGATTGAGCTGAAGGTGATGGTCCATCATCCAGCTAGAAATGTCACTCAGACAGGCTGCAATGCGATCTGTTACCGTCGGATCATCTGGTTGGAATGAGAAGTAGAGTTGAGTGTCATCAGCATAGCAGTGGTAGGAAAAGCCATGCTTCTGAATAACCAGTCCTAATGACGACATGTAGATGGAGAAGAGAAGTGGTCCAAGCACTGAGCCTTGAGGAACTCCAGTAGCAAGAAGTTGTGACTTTGAAACCTCACCCCTCCAAGACACCCTGAAGGACCTATCGGAGAGGTAAGACTCGAACCACAGGAGGGCGGTTCCTGAGATGCCCATCTTTCTGAGGATGGACATGAGGATCTGGTGGTTAACTGTGTCAAAGGCAGCAGACAGATCCAGCAAGATGAGTACAGAGGATTTGGAAGCTGCTCTTGCCAGTCTCAGGGCCTCTGTAACCGAGAGTAGGGCAGTCTCAGTTGAGTGTCCACTTCTGAAGCCAGATTGGTTGTTGTCCAGAATGTTGCTCTGTGCAAGAAACAGAGAGAGTTGGTTGAACACAACTCGCTCAAGTGACTTTGCAATGAATGGAAGAAGGGATACCGGTCTGTAGTTTTCTAAAAGTGCTGGATTTAGAGCAGGTTTTTTAAGCAGTGGGCTTACCCGAGCCTGCTTAAATGCTGTGGGAAATGTACCAGTGTTAAGTGAGGTGTTGATAATGTGAGTAAGAGCAGGTACGACCGAAGAAGAAATGGCTCGAAGGAGGTGAGTGGGGATAGGATCTAGCGGACAAGTAGTGGGATGATTGGAAAGGATGAGTTTGGAAACCTCCGTCTCCGAGAGAGGAGAAAAGGAGGTGAGAGATTGTGTATTTGTCGTTATGAAGTTATTATTAGTTTGCGGTGTGAGGAATTGGTCACTGATGGTTTTTGTTTTATTTGTGAAGAAAGTTGCAAAGTCATCAGCTGTAAGAGTTGATGAAGGAGGAGGGGGAGGTGGACAGAGAAGAGAAGAGAACGTTTTGAAGAGTGCGCGAGAGTCGGAACAGTTGTTAATTTTGTTGTGGTAGTATGTCATTTTAGCAGTGGAGACATTTGCAGAGAAG
The DNA here is from genome assembly GCA_023376895.1 of Aspiorhynchus laticeps. Lineage (NCBI taxonomy): Eukaryota > Metazoa > Chordata > Actinopteri > Cypriniformes > Cyprinidae > Aspiorhynchus > Aspiorhynchus laticeps. Next base: position 6,252 of record JALXFT010003818.1, read on the forward strand.
GAAGAGAGGTGTGACTGATACACAGTAAGGTCGGTAGAGTTTTTGGATTTGTGCCATTTCCTCTCTGCTGCCCTTAGTTTAACACGATGTTCACGGAGAACATCGGACAACCAGGGGGCAGAGGGGGTAGCGCGTGCTGATCTGGATGAAAAGGGGCAAAAGTTGTCTAAGCAAGATGTTAGAGTGAAGCAAAGAGCGTCAGTAGCACTGTTTGTGTCGAGTGCTGAAAACTGAGAGGGTGAAGGTAGTGCGGATGAAACCATTGAGGATAGGCGAGAGGGAGAGAGCGAGCGTAGGTTACGCCGAAAGGTGACCTGCGAAGGAGCGTGTGCTATTTCAGGAGTTAGTGTGAGGTTAGAAGTGATGAGGAAGTGGTCTGAGGTGTGCAGCGGAGTTACTAATGTGTTGTCAGTGGAGCAGTAGCGTGTGTAGATGAGGTCCAGTCGGTTACCTGATTTGTGAGTAGCCGTAGTAGACACTCGTTTGAGGTCAAATGAAGTGAGAAGAGTGTTGAAGTCAGTAGCCTGGGGTTTTTCTAGGTGGATGTTGAAGTCACCGAGCAGTACCAGAGGAGTACCATCTTCAGGAAAGTTTGAGAGTAACACATCCAACTCCTCCAAGAAGTCACCCAGTTGACCTGGGGGACGATACACAACTACAACGTGGATTTTAGCAGGGTGAGTAATAGTAATTGCATGAGATTCAAATGAACTGTTGCCTGTAGGAGATGGTAGAAGATCAAATTTCCATTCATTTGAAATAAGGAGACCAGTGCCTCCACCCCTCCCAATCGTGCGAGGGGTGTGGGAAAAAGTGAAATTAGCGGAGAGGGCTGCAGGAGTGGCAGTGTCCTCAGGTTTGATCCAAGTCTCAGTTAGGGCCATGAGGTTGAGACCGGAAAGGGTAGCAATAGAAGGAATAAAATCTGCTTTGTTTACAGCAGACTGGCAGTTCCAAAGACCAATTTGAACAGAGAGTAAAGTAGTAGAGGACAGAGGGACCGTTCGTAGATTATTAGGATTGGCCTGCCTCCAACGTACAGCGCGTGCTCTCCGAGTGTTAGTAGTGATAGTACAGATTTGAAAGCACATAGTGAGTACAATTGATTAAACAATTAGATGAGTACAAGTTAGACGAAAAGTAAAGAAAGGGGAGAAAGCAATACTCAAGTGCCTTGTCGGTGTCCTTGCTCGGTGGAGTCGTGCAAGGTAGAGTCGATCGTCTTTACACTCGTCGGTCTTCACACAAGGAGGGCTCCACACGAGGGCTGCCGCGACCGCTGCCGCGGTGTACAAACCAGTTTTATACTTGCCTAATTACTAGTCCCTGAAGTCAGCTGACCACGCCTTTCTACTTAGCAAACCGAAACTGGGAACTCCCGCGATAAGCACGAGAACAAACGCGACTTGCGAACGCGTTTACCAGGTAAAACACAGTATGCAAAAATAATGGTTCCTAGCAACGACAACTGAGCTGAAATCTAATGAGAAAACAAGACAAAACACTTACAAACTGATGCTCTCTTCTGCTGATCGATTGCTCCTTCTAACAAATGACACTGAATCAGGTAAATAAGTACTTTCTCTGGCTTAGACCACGCCTTTCTACTTAGCAAACCGAAACTGGGAACTCCCGCGATAAGCACGAGAACAAACGCGACTTGCGAACGCGTTTACCAGGTAAAACACAGTATGCAAAAATAATGGTTCCTAGCAACGACAACTGAGCTGAAATCTAATGAGAAAACAAGACAAAACACTTACAAACTGATGCTCTCTTCTGCTGATCGATTGCTCCTTCTAACAAATGACACTGAATCAGGTAAATAAGTACTTTCTCTGGCTTAGACCACGCCTTTCTACTTAGCAAACCGAAACTGGGAACTCCCGCGATAAGCACGAGAACAAACGCGACTTGCGAACGCGTTTACCAGGTAAAACACAGTATGCAAAAATAATGGTTCCTAGCAACGACAACTGAGCTGAAATCTAATGAGAAAACAAGACAAAACACTTACAAACTGATGCTCTCTTCTGCTGATCGATTGCTCCTTCTAACAAATGACACTGAATCAGGTAAATAAGTACTTTCTCTGGCTTAGACCACGCCTTTCTACTTAGCAAACCGAAACTGGGAACTCCCGCGATAAGCACGAGAACAAACGCGACTTGCGAACGCGTTTACCAGGTAAAACACAGTATGCAAAAATAATGGTTCCTAGCAACGACAACTGAGCTGAAATCTAATGAGAAAACAAGACAAAACACTTACAAACTGATGCTCTCTTCTGCTGATCGATTGCTCCTTCTAACAAATGACACTGAATCAGGTAAATAAGTACTTTCTCTGGCTTAGACCACGCCTTTCTACTTAGCAAACCGAAACTGGGAACTCCCGCGATAAGCACGAGAACAAACGCGACTTGCGAACGCGTTTACCAGGTAAAACACAGTATGCAAAAATAATGGTTCCTAGCAACGACAACTGAGCTGAAATCTAATGAGAAAACAAGACAAAACACTTACAAACTGATGCTCTCTTCTGCTGATCGATTGCTCCTTCTAACAAATGACACTGAATCAGGTAAATAAGTACTTTCTCTGGCTTAGACCACGCCTTTCTACTTAGCAAACCGAAACTGGGAACTCCCGCGATAAGCACGAGAACAAACGCGACTTGCGAACGCGTTTACCAGGTAAAACACAGTATGCAAAAATAATGGTTCCTAGCAACGACAACTGAGCTGAAATCTAATGAGAAAACAAGAAAAAACACTTACAAACTGATGCTCTCTTCTGCTGATCGATTGCTCCATTATTCAATTTACCAACCAAAAGTGTTTCACATTTCTTCCAATTCACCTTTGCTGAAGAGAACACAGTAAAATCATTGATTACATTAAATAAACTTTGTACATCTTTTTGTCCACTGACAAAAACTATTACATCATCAGCATAAGCTTATAGACATACATTTTTTGTACTTATACAGTTTGGCAAATGTAAACCATTAATTTTCCCTCTTATTTGTTGCAATAAAGGCTCAATGGCCAATGAGTACAGCATTCCAGATAGCGCACAACCTTGCCTTACACCCCTTTTAACCTGGAATGGAGCACATAAACCGCCATTTATCTTTAATACACTTTCAAACTCACTATAGAGTACTTGGACCATCTTAATAAAATCTTGTTTAAAACCAAAAGCTTCTAGAGTTTTCCACAAATAAAAGTGTTCAACTCTATCAAACGCTTTCTCTTGGTCCAGTGAAATCAGTCCAAAATCCAAATTAAGCAATTTTGACACTTCCAATGCATCACAAATTAAATAAATATTGTCAACAATGGATCTGCGAGGAACACAGTAGGATTGGTCTGAATGAATTACTTGACTTATTACCCCAGCCAATCTATTTGCCAAAACCTTAGAGAGCAATGTGTAATCACAACAAAGAAGTGATACAGGTCTCCAATTTTTTATGTCTGTCAAATCTCCTTTCTTTAGTATAAGCGTTATCACTGCCCTCCTGCAGCTCAACGGCAACATACCTTTTGACAGACTATCACTCAGCACCTGTAGCACGTCCGCGCCCAACTCTGCCCAGAAAGACTTATAAAAGTCAACTGGGAGACCATCGATCCCAGGCGCTTTTCCCGATTCCATGCCTTGAAGGGCCTTATACAGCTCTCCCAGACTCAGCGCACCTGAAAGAACTGCATTACCCTCTTTTGACATTTTCGGTAAGGAGCTCAAGAACGTGCTTTCCGCATCAACTTCTGTTACATACTCACTTCTATAAAGATTTTTGTAAAAACCAACTGCTCTCTTCCGAATATCACTAGGATTCAACAAAACTTGACCTTCTTCAGACCGGAGGGCCTGAATTAATCTCTTCTGTCCATTTTTTTTCTCTAAACAGAATTTTTTTTTTGACGGTGCATCCATATGACTTATATTTTGAAATCTTGATCTGACCAAAGCCCCCTGTGTTCTATATTCCAGCAGATCCACTAACTGGGCTTTCTTTTAAAAAAAAATCATGAAAGTGATGATTTTCCCCAGTAGATTCAGCTAGTTGTTGACATTCAATTAATTCCTTTTCTAAAATCTCCAATGACTTTTTAAACTCTTTAGTGACATTACGAGTGTATTGTTGACACAATTGTCTAATTTGGACTTTACGAATGTCCCACCACTGTTGTATTGATTTAAAATTAGACTTGGATTTTCTATAATCCTCCCAGAAGTACTTAAAATAATCCCTAAAAATGCTATCACTTAGTAAGGAAATATTAAAATGCCAATAAGCACTTCTAGGTTTAATAGAATTTAGAATAAACCCAGATTGCACCATACTATGATCAGAAAAACCTATTGGGACGATAGAGCAATTTTTTTAAAATATTCATCTGATGTTTAAAACCATATAATTTGTCTAATCTGGCAAGAGATGCCATATTATCCCTCATATGAACCTATGTATATTGTCTTACATTTCCATTCAACTGCCTCCAAATATCACATAATTTGTTTTTCTTAATTAACTGAATGAGATGTTTCTGAGAAGACAAGTGAGGTTCAATATGGTTTCTATCAATCATGTCTTCCGTAAAATTAAAATCACCCCCAAAAATAAATATTCTTCTTCTGAACAACTTTGTGAAGTATTACACAATAGATCTAAAAAAATCATTCTTTCAACAGGTGTTGTTGGAGCATAAATACAAATAAAAACTAGAACATAACTCTCAAAAACAGCTCTAACTTTAAGTAATCTTCCTTTAACAACTTTATCAACCACATAGGAAACTGGATTAAAACCGTTAACCCCTCAAAATCTTTTTCCCAGTCTACAGCATTCCCTCCATCTGTTGCAGAGAGCGTCCCTCTGGCTCCCTCTGCAGGCCATCAGAGGGAACCGTCTCCCGAGTATTAGTTTTCACTACATTTCCCATCTTCCCCTCGTACCTGTTGCTGATCACTGCTGCACCACCTGCAGCTCATTACCTGGACTATTTAATCAGCTAGCTCGTGGTGCCTCACTGCGGTGAACATTTCCAAGCGGTTTTGATTATTTCTGACTGCCCTGTGTTTGACCTAGTTTAGTTTAACGTCTCCTGATAGATAGCCGCCTGCCTTTCTGACCTCCGCCTTGGATAACGACCTCTCTCTTGGATTGCTGCCTGCCCTGACTCTTTGCATGAGTATGACCACGCCTGTCCGCCGCCTGCCCCGATCTTGGAACTGTTTGACCATCCTGATTCTGTCTGTGCCCCTATACTGCTCGTGCTGTGTTTTGTATTGTGAGTGGATATTTACCTGTTCAATAAACAAGCTGCAAATGGATCCCAGTGCTAGCAGTGAATCATTACACCATCACTGTGTGTTTCTTGTAACATGAAAAAATCAAGATGCTTCTGTTTCATTAATTAATTTAACATTAATTGTTTCTTAAAATCTCTAGCTCTATTCACATTCAAGGTAGCCAACTTAATTTCACACATGACAAAGAGGAAAAGGCACAGACAAAAAAGGCCTGAGATGTGGAAATTAAAACTAGACTATTAAACATCATTTTTTATTTTCTCCAGATTCCTCACAATTTTCTTTAACCTATAAACTTCTTTATTTGTGAAGCATCCCTCAGCCATTAAACTTTTAGTTTTCTCAACAAACTGTGTTAAGTTAGGGAAGTACTCTTCTCTTGTTCTTTGTTAACTTAAGGAACATTTTTTATCTCCTCTGCATTGTAACTACGGGCAGAAAACTCATTTTGAGATAACATCACACTAGAATCTGAGAACTCACTTTCACTTTCTGTTTCATTCTCATCACTAAAATTCAAATCGAGTTTCTTTAGAGCTTTTTTTTATTTTGAGACTTATTACTCATTTTTCTTTTATGAGGCATTTTGAAACTCTGCTTCTGTCTCCATTTCTAAATCTTCACAATCAATTTCCCTCCTTTTCTGTACAACATTTCCAATAGTACCACCTTCTCTTTCTTTTTCAGGAAGTTTTGAATGTTTTTCATCAGAAACTGCAGTTTCAACCATATCCTTATTTCCTCCCATTTCTGAGTCCATTCCTGTCACAACAACATCTATTCTAGGTGTCTCGTCGCAAGTAACCACTTATGTCTCTCTATTAGATTCACCCTGTACACCTGCACTCTGTGAATCCACACTAGCTTTACTCATGCTTGGATAGGAACCATCATCCCCTTTCTCAGTGACTCCCTTTTCTGGGCAATTACGAATCAAATGTCCTATTTTTCCACATCCAAAGCACTTTGTTCTGGCAGTTGTCACAAAAATGATGTAATCAAAATCGTCAACTCTAAAACTAAGTGAAAGATCCAATTCCTCATCATCCTGAACTATCGTGTATGCAAATCTCCTAAAAGACACAATGTGTTTCAAAAGATTAGTCGCACTAATCGGGATCTTTTTTTATTGGGGAAACCAATTTTCCATATCGCGATAGAGCTTCTACGATTATCTCGTCACTGAGAAAAGGGGGAACATTAGATAAGGTGACTCTTTTAGAAGGCATCGAGAGGGGAAGAATGGAAACAAACTCGCCATCAATCACAATTCCCTTCTCAACTACTTCATTCACCTTTTCAACGAGACTCAAAAAAATCACTGTAGCGCTATTCATCCCAGATGCTGATAAAATACATCCATGTCCAACAACTTCACCAATCGCTAGGCAAATCTCCTCTATACTCTCTGCCAACGCCACCTTAACTGCATGGCGCCGCGTGAGTGTAGACAAAACCAGAGCAGCTGGGGCCGTCATGCTTACTCCGGTAAAAAAATCGGTAGCACGTGGCCCAAAACTACACCAAAATAAACACTAAACAACAAAAAGTAAGATGAAAAAGGACAGAAGTCACTCCCTCACCACGCACACACTCACGGCACTCAGTCCACTCGCGCTCAACACCCTCACCGGAAACTTGAGAGAGAGAGAGATTAAAGATAATATAAACAAGGAAGTGAAAGTGAGACTCTGGACAGTGCCATCTGAAGGACACACATGCAAACAGCAGAAGTTCTGTGGTAACTACATGAGTGTATGTTTCTGATTGTTAAATATGGCAAATATTAATATGGTAAAGATTTCACTTTTGATAATTGTCCAAAGATAATAATAAAATCTAGACAAATTTAAGACTTACTTTACACATTAAATACATATATCAGGTTGAATAAAATTTGCTCTTTGGTTATGAAACATCATATAGGTGAATCATCACCACCTGTTGAGTTTTACACCATATTTTATGTTTAAATTACACTTTTACTCCTTCAGTGAATCTGCTGTCCACAGAGACATCAGGAGACAAATACCAAACACATCAGATCGAAACGAAAGTGAAAGAAATAAAGGAGAAATGAAAGTGTTGAGGATTGAGAGTCCAGCGGCTGCCTCTAGTGTTCAGATGATGTTCAGCACCATGGACAGCAGCTCAGATTCAACACAAACACAATCACAGTCAGTCCAGATGATTACATTACATTTCATTAAACATTATATTGCAGAATAACTGACCTTCAAGAGCTGTGTAACTGAAACATAAATCAAATCATAATGCAGTTTATGTGAACAGATGTGAGCTGTTGCTGAGTTTGTAAGAACAAGAACATTAGTTACTGATGTGATTTGATGTTAAAATAATAACACTGTATTGTTATAAAGAACAGTCATCTTTTATTTTGTTCATAGTTATATGCAAAGAAACACATAAAACACATGATTAAACATACAATTTTGATAATAATGAAAACATTACATAAATCATCAGCAGGTGCAATGGTTGTGTTTACTGAGCAAATAACAAACTGAAACAGTCAATAACTAACATGTATTCACTGGCTCATAACTGCATGTAATGATAGACATTAATGTGATTACAGGTAACTTTTGAAGGAACATCATCAGGACCATCTGTGTCATTCAGACCCTCAGTAGATGATGATGATGGAGCAGCTAATCAGAGGGGTTTGTGGGTAATTGTTGATTATCATAGACAGTTTTAATAGAATCAGAGGGGTTTGTGGGTAATTGTGGAGTAGCATAGACTGTTTTAATAGAATCAGAGGGGTTTGTGGGTAATTGTGGAGTAGCATAGACTGTTTTAGTTCCTGTATCTGGATCAGTGTGAGGTCTGGTGTCTGAAATTTCCTCATAAATGAAGCCCGTTTGATGAACCTGTGAAGAGAATGAGAAATTATTCACAGCTCTCGAGGTTCCCAGACGTCACAGCAGGATTATGGTCATATTCATACAAACACATTATTATCAAACACACTGATTTTACAAACCGCTTCACTGTTTTCTGTTCCAGATTTGGGCATTTTAGACGCTGAATTAGGGCCTGTAAAACAAATATTATACTACATTAAACAGAATAATCTTTCACATTCATGCTCAACATTTTAGATTTTTAAAATGTATTTTGTAATTATGTTTGAATTTTGTTTTACTTTGTTTGGGAGAAACTTTCCATCCACTTATTATTTCTCAGACAACCATGCAATTTACTTGCACTATTCTGATAAATAAATTGCTATGATGAACCTGTAAAAGGGTAACAAATGACACGCAAAGAAAGCTGTCAAATTAGTTCAACACAAAAAAGGGAAATAATTTTGACCATGAGTCTTACGCCTCATGCGGTGTATCACTGTGAATGATACGAGTCCAACGATGATCAGAACCACAGCCACAGACAGACCGATGGTCAGAGACGAACCTGAGAAAACACCAGATCAAAACATCAGTGACACTGTCCAGATTACAATGTCTGGAGGTCAATTTTCAAAAATCAGTCAATCGTTCATCCTCAAAATACAGTCATAATAGACGTTAAAGGTGATGTGACATCAGAATGCTGGTGATTTAGAGAAATAGGTGAACTGATTGACGAGTATAGTGTAGGTTATAATATCAGCAACTGAGGCTCATGGCAAGAACTGAGTTACAAGATATACAAGAGTTGCATAAATACAATAAAAAAATACAGCAGTTAAGATTATGCAAAAGGTTTAACATTTACATCTGATAAAAATTCTTAAACATTTTCTGATAAAATCTTACAAAACAAGTCCTAAACTGAGTTTACGGAATAAAAATGTTGTCCAATAAATTGATGATGATGATGATGATGACAATGTTTGTGAAAAAGGTTTTGCACTATTAAGAAATGCATTGGTTGCAACATTATTTTGCAACATTATTTTAACATTAACATTATCAACAAAGTGCATTATTTTGCTAAATTAATTATTTTATTTACCTGCTCATCACCATGAAGCTGCTTTGTCTGTACAATACTGTCTGTATTGTATAAACAGTGCTGGAAATTATTACATGTAATCTGGATTATATAATCAGATTCCAAAAATTGAGTACTCATAATGGTTACATTACATTTTAAAATGCTCTTATTCATTTTACAGTTTTTTTTATGGATTACATGATTACAGTATTCATAAATTGGCAGTAAATTGTTCCAAATTTATTGATTCTCCTATTTTTTTTTTCTTTTAAAATGTCCTTTCTAAAAACCCTACTGTGTCTCATACCATTTAGCTTGGACTATATTCACAATATAGAATGATCATGTAAATGTTGTGTAAATAAATTACTAAACACTGGTGTTATACGTGATATACATATTTGTAATATTGTTGTTTTATATATATATATATATATATATATATATATATGTATTGTATGACAATGGAATATATATTCTTTTTTATATTAATATGGTGCATTAAAATATTTTAAAACAAGTTTAAAACAAGTTAGGTAAAAAGTAATCTAAAAAGATATAAGTATTTATTACCTAAAAATGAGTAACTTAGATTATATTAGATAACTACCAGGTGTGTAGCACAGAATCCTGGGCCCTGAGCAAAGACAGTGTGTGGAGGCCCCGTTCCCATCCTATGTATCACTTATTTTTAATAATAAGATACACATTTCACTCACTGATACAGTAATCATAAACAACAAAATTACAAATATGTACATCACATATAGTAGTAACATAACACTAGTTACTGTATTTTCTGCATTCGTGTTAATGCAGCACTTTGAACAATGTTTGTGTATGAATTGTGCAATACTTAATGCTTAGAATTCAGCTACAGATAAAACTGACAACTTAACAACATTCAATGTTAATAGCATACACTGTAAAAAAAATGCTGTAAAATTTACTGTGACTTACTGGCAATTTTGGAAATATTCCTTCTCAGTGGACTCAAATGAAATAGGTTAACCAAATGTTTACACACCATCACAACAATTTTACAGCATGCAAGAGTTTGCTGTATGTTTACAGTACAATTGTAATTATTGATTTACAGAACCTTTGTAAATTTACAGTCTTACTGGCAACCAAAATTGCCAGTAATTCACTGTAAATTTTTTCAGCAAGTCTTTACAGTGTATAGTATTAACAGAGACATTGTGCTTTGTAGTCCATAACATTACAACTCTATCAAACTACTTTGAAAAGAACATTGAACATTGAAAAATACAGTATTACTGAAAACACCACTTTGCCTTCTTTCATAACCATGTCTGGCTAAATCAATCAATCAATCAATCAAATAAAAAATAATTAATTAGGCCTACCTTCACTCGCATCTTTTGATGGGCCGGTTGCTGTGACTGTTTGGAACAGAGTGTTTCATGTTAAATCACATTATTATTATTATTATTATTATTATTATCATCATTATTATTATTATTATTATTATTGTGAAGTTTATTTTCATCCCATCTTGACCAAGTTTGCTCATTTTAATTCATTTTAATGCAAGATTGCATATGTCTACATCTACAATATACAAACATTATTTACATAATGTTTTACATATTTATATTGTATCTCTAAAAATAGTCTCAGGTTCGCACACTTTAGATGTTTAGAGTTGGATAAGGATGTTTACCACTGGCGTACACGTGACATTTAGCCATACGCTTCCTGTATATTAACTATGGCAACTGAATGTCATTTGATCTCTCATTCTATCTTTAGTTGCTCTGAACTTACTGTTTACTAAGAACATCTATCTTAGAGGCAGTATTCATGCTTCAACATGATGTGTGCACCAAACTGCTAAAAATAACAGTGAAAAGTACTGTTGTTCCTCAGTATCTTTTGTTATATACACATTTGAACTTGAGCTGAATAACATGACAGTCTTCTGTCCTCTGAGCTCTTGTCGGAGTGTTGAAAACATGATGAAGATCGCTGTAAATTCTACTGGGATTCCCGGAGTGATCCATCAAAATCTCAGAGATATATATATATATAAAAATGTTTTATAATAAATCCAGTGTGAGTGTACGGAGTTTGTTAATGAAAACGCTAGTAGACGCTCCCATAAAATGATAAATAGCAAATAACACCAACACAAAACTTACATTGTTTTATTTATTTAGTTTAGGAAATACAAATGTGATTTGTTGTTTGCAACTATGGTAACGTCCGCCCCGAGATCGCGACGCCAGCACCGCCTCAACTGCACAAAACGCTTCCACTACGAGAGAAAGCGGCAGCCGCGCGGCGATTCCACCGCTTGCCGCATCCCGTGTGAAAGGCCTTTATATAGAAGGCTATATAAATAAAGAAGACTTGACTGTCTAAAATCAAGATACATTTACTTGAGATGCAAAATGGCAAATCTTAAAATCAAGTCAGTGTTTAAGCATGAAATAAGAACAAACATCAGCCAACGGGGTCAGAAAATATAAACTTAATTCAAAAGGGATAACAGGTTTAATTATATAATTTATGTACCAAATCACCACAAATAACAGCATTGATGATGGTCATGTTTTATGGGTTGAATGCATCTGGGTTACTCACCTGATATAACGTTCAGATTCACTTCAGTGTAGTGATATATTCCTGATCTCTTAACTCCACACTGGTACGTCCCAGAATCCTGTTCTCTCAGATCTCCGATGGTCACATTGAAAACTGCTGCTCTTCTGTCATCAAACAGAGAAAATCTTCCAGAATGAACCCATTTATCTTTCTCTTCAGTCTTGATGAGTTCAGAGCATGTTGTCCCCAGACTTTTACAAAAATACTTTTCTTTTGCTTGATCTTTGCTCTCATATGTGCATGCGATGTTGACTTTATGCCCTGAATATCCTGTCACATTGATTGAGGTCAAAGTACCTACAAAACAAACCAAAATAAAATGATTTAATAAGTTAATTATGAGGCTTGAATGAGACAAACATTCAAAGACTCTCACCAGGAATCATAAGTAGAGTGAAAATAAAGATATTCATTCTTCTCTCTTATTCAGTGATCTTCTCTGTTGTTAGTAGATTCAGTTCTTCTGAAGCTCTCGATGTGTGTTCAGATTGTGTTTCTGTCATGAATTTGATGAAATACAGACTTCCTCCTCCTTTGTTTTCTGCTGCTGTGTGTCACTGGTACAACTGAAACAGAGATCACAAGAAAACAATGCATTAACAAAAAAAGAACAAACTGTACAGAAGAAAGCAGAATACAGAACTGCAGACATGTTCGTGGCAGTTTTTTCCCCGTGTGCTCCATGCATCATGAGTTCCCCTTTGTTACCTTTGCGGCCTTTAAATGAAAAAAAAAAGTTCATTAGTGACAGGAAGAAGTAAATCAACACACTTCTCACACTTTCACTTTTCTTCCCTTGCCCTGTATTCAAATAGCCTGGATTTCCACATTCAGTTCTGCAGAAACGACTGGAAACAGAAAACACACACTTTAATATATTGATAATATCAAGAAAATATTGGCAAATCACTTAATTAAATACATTATTACAGTACAGTACATAAAAATATTATGTTACATTTATGATTAAGCAAACATATTTACCTGATGAGCAAATACAAACAAATGAGGAAACACACCAATAATGTATCAGGAGCCAATAACCAATAAAGAAGAAGTGAAACAGCACAACATAAAAATGTCATATAAAATAAAAATGTGTTTAAAATTGCACATGAAGTCATTTGCCCAAAAACTGTAGGTTTGCGTGTATTATGATTTGAATCTGGATCCTGTTAAACTCAGATGAGCCACAAAGCTGTGAAGCTCTTATGTGTTTGTATTAGTTTTTATATTTTTCTGAGTCTGTTTCCTTGTCACTTAATAGTCAAAGCACTTTGTCCTGTACGTCAGTTCAGCACACAGCAGCTGCCTGGCCATGAACACAACCGTTCAACTATGCAAAATACATAGAGCTGTAAATCCATATGCCTGCATTTCACATACACAAACAATACACAGATAACATCAGTATAATATAACATACGGCTGCAAAACCTGCAAACGTCCTCTGAACTTTACAATATATCTACAAAAGTTAACATGTTTATGAAAGTTCAATGACTGACTGACATCTATTCTACAATAAAGAGAGAGCTCCCTCTAGAGTTCAGCACCACGGACAGCGGCTCAGATTCAACACAGACACGTTCACAGTCTGTCCAGATCAGTCCTGTTCTCATCAACATGAAATTACACTTCACAAACATCTTTATAATGCTGAAAAACTGAGCTTCAAGAGCTATGTATGAAACTGAAACACAAACCAACCAATCATGAAGCAGTTTATGTGGACAGATGTGATCTGCTGCTGAGTTAAGAACAAGAACAGTTACTGATGTGATTTCATGTTAAAATAATAACACTGTATTGTTATAAAAGCAATTATATTTTATGTTGTTCATATAGTTATATACAAATACACACAATTTTCATATTGCATATTAAGAAATTTACATAAATTACTTCAGCAGGTACAACAACAAACTGAAAAGGTCAATCACTATCATGTATGTACTGCAATCACTGGATCACATGAACTTCTGCACTGTTAAACACTAGCATAAACAGTGTTAGAGGAATCAGAGGGGTTTATGGGTAATCCAGGAGTATCATAGATTGTATTAGTAGAATCAGAGGGGTTTGTGGGTAACTGTGGAGTAGCATAGATTGTTTTAGTGGAATCAGAGGGGTTTGTGGGTTATTGTGGAGTAGCATAGACTGTGGTAATAGAACCAGAGGGGTTTGTGGGTAATTGTGGCATAGCATAAACTGTGGTAATAGAACCAGAGGGGTTTGTGGGTAATTGTGGATTATCATATATTGTATTAGTTGAAACAGAGGGGTTTATGGGTAACTGTGGAGTAGCATAGACTGTTTTAGTAGAATCAGAGGGGTTTGTGGGTAATTGTGGCATAGCATAAACTGTGGTAATAGAACCAGAGGGGTTTGTGGGTAATTGGGCAGTTTTGCAGTCAGGGTGAGGTCTGGTGTCTTTAATCTCCTCGTAAATGTACAGCGTTTGAGGAACCTGAGAAGAAAATTAGAAATCAATTATAGATTTTGATGAAGGACATTCATTCAAACATTTATTCGTATCAAACAACTTAATTTCACAAACCGCTTCACTGTTTTCTGTTCCAGGTTCAGGCACTTTAGAGGCTGAATCAGAGCCTGTACAACAAATATACTACGTTACATATAGTAATAATAACAACAATAATAATAATTCACATTTAATAATATATCAGATCTGAACATCACAGTGCATCGCCCAGCTGTGACCAGCAGTGGGAAACAACATCTGTCCATTCACTCATTCCTCACACAACAATGTCATTCACTGGAAAACAACTGTAAACATGATTCTCATCAATAAATGACTCTGACAAACTTATGAATGGATAACAAATGCCATGCAAAGGAAGCCGTGGAATTAGCTCCTTGAGACTTCAAGACAAAACCCCACCTTTAGCTCGAGCCTGACGCTTCATGCAGACAGTCACTACACATGAAACGAGTCCAACGATGAACAGAAGAAGAACCACAGACACAACGATGATCAGAGACGAACCTGAGAGAAGACACAACGAGAGACTGATCATATCTGATACCTGCAGGTAAATGAGAGAAGATGAATGAACGGATCACCAGAGTACCATTCGAGACAGACGGAGAATCCGATGTCAAATCAGATGTCCATGTCTGGGAATATAGTGAAATCGGTGGAGTTGTGATTGATGATGGTGTTGTTGGCGGAGATGGGGATGATATTGAGGGTGGTGATTTTTGCACTAAACAACAGAGAAAATCATTGGCAGTGACAAACAGTGTTACATTTTCAAGCTTTAAAAGCTTTTGAAACCCAGCAAAGTTTTCTTTTTGTAAATCTTAACATTTTGCTCATTAATCTTAATTTGAATAGTATACAATATAATAAATAATATACATATAATAAAGAGTTATTTTCAAATACAGAGACTCGTGTGAAAATGAAAAGGCAAACAGCCTGCCTCTCATTATGATCATATACACCTACAACCATAAATATCATACAGTACAAGGATTATATAAACATTTGCATATGTCTCTATAATAAAACAGCCACAAAGCAAACACGCTTATCCACCTCCTTAAAACATGCTTTTTGCACCTTGTTGTCATCTTTAGGCAAACATTTAGCCATGAATGTGTGCTGTATATACATATAATCCAGATTGGGTATCAATTTCACCAGCTGAATTACATGTGAGCTCTTATTGTATATTCAGTTGTTCTGAACTTCCTGTTGACTAATCACCATCTTTATCATATATTTCCCGCTCTATGACTTGTTTAGGACTCCTGTGTTATAGTTTCTTAGTTTAATATTTAATGTCCTAGTCTTGTAGTCTGATTGTAGTTTCGTTTTTGATTAGGCTAGTCCATTGATTGTTTTCAGGTGTTTCTTGCTTTCTTATTATCCGTTTTATAAATAGTCCTTCTGTTTCTCTGTGCTTTGTTAAGTCTTGGTTGTCTGCCCTAGTGATTTGTTTGTGTTTTTATTCTGGTTCATTTGCTTTGTTCTGGCTCTACTATGGTTTTGCATTTCCTTATTTTCAATTACATGTTATTCTGCATTCGGATCCAGTCACCCCTTGTTTTGTGTTCACCTTAATCACAGAGGACATGACTATCCCTGCGTCCCAATGTGCATACTATCCACCCTATCTGCCCTAAATAGTATTGAAAATTACTAATATCACATAGAATTTAGGATGGATAGTATGCACATTGGGATGCAGGCTCAGAATATCTTCATCAGGCTGACAACGATCAATGAACTAAATGGCAAAGAAACTACAAACAGACCAGGACAGGAAACAAGAAATAGGAAACAAAAAAAGTAGTAA
>JALXFT010003818.1:27500-40001 GCA_023376895.1 Aspiorhynchus laticeps
CTTACCAAGTTTAACCAGCAACATAATCTCTGAATAGCCATCATAAATCATCCTCTCCACAGCACACCAGTATTGTCCCTCATCCTCTGATCTCAGGTCAGTGATGCTGACGGTGAAAACTCTGGTCGTCTTGTTATCAGTCAGAGAGAATCTCTCGTCTTCAGCTGGAGATCCTGATTCAACAATGATGTTTCTATTTCCATAGTTACACTTGCCTTTACAAAAATACTTTGAATTTGATTCATATCCAGCTTTATAGATGCATCTGATGTCAAGTCTCTCTCCTCTGAGTCCTGAGACTGTTTCTGGAGCACCAACAACTGAAAACAGAAACATCATTATATAGAGCTGTTATATGTGAGCAAGAGCTATCAGATTCAGAATAATAACTTATAAATATCATTCTTATCAAATTAATCATCATGCAATAACAGAGTTAAAAAGAAGAAAAGAAAACAAGTCAAAGTCGTCAGGTCAGACCTGATAGTCTTAAACTCACCTGCACAGATGCTGGAAAAGACAAACAGAGCGACCCACATGCTGAACATTTACATGAGTTTTGCTTCAATATAAGACTAAAATTCAGCGTCTGTAAACGTTCCAGTCTTTCTCTTCCGTACTGAGTGAAAAAAGCATGTGGCGTCAGCAACTGTCTTTAATATTTCCTTCCCCTTCTCTGTATCTCTGACCACATCAGCTCTTCGGAGAGCACATTATTAACTGACAAACAGCACATGCTTTGCTTATATTACTAATCTAAACAGACTCATAACAAATTTGCTTTATAAATATCACAATTTAAAGTTATAATTTGTTTATATATTAGGTTTGGTAACTGGTCAAAGAAGAGCACAATTCAGCTGAACAAGACCATACATTGACAGTGAAACAACAGTTTATAAGAGTCTTTTTATGAGTTCACTGTCCGTGATGTCAGTCAAACTGAGTCAATTTAGATGAGATTTGCTGTAATAAGAGTGACAGGAGCGATGTTGAATCTGTGTGTAGTGCTTCACATCACCTGTAGAGGGAGTGATGGAGTGCAGCTCTCTGAACTACACTCAGAGCAGGGTTGCCAAGTCTGTTTTTTTACACATAATTGTGCTAATTTTAACTATTTCCGCAGGTTGTTTTTATTCCATGTAGGTTAAAGGTTTACATAATGCACACATTTTATTTGAATGAAATGCTTCTATTGAAATATTTTACCCATTTAATATTCTTCAAGTGCTAAAACTGTGCTAGATGAGACAGATTAAGAGGCTTTTTGTGAGGAAGGAGCACTGGTAGGAAGCGTATTTGTGAAATCAGGCTGATTTTATGATTACTACTCCTATACAATGTTTTTCTAGGTATAAATGTGTGTAAATTATTCAGTCAGATCTGGAAACCCTGACTCACTCCACATCAGCTACAGGAGCTAAACTAAACAGACTAAAGAGAAGAAGAGTAATTAACCTTTTTATTGACTTCATTTATTTAACTGTACATAAGGCGTACTAATTATAAAGAAGATTGAAGTTCACATAATTCATTTTTGCATTTATTTAACTCTTCATGTTAGCAAGATTAAAGTTTATTAAAACTTTATTAAGATCCTATTATCTTTATACATTCTATACTTTAGTTAAAATGTTTTGTCAGAAATGTGTCAAAAACATACTTTTTTAAACAAAATTAGACAGCCTTTTTTATTCATGTTTGATCTCTGAATATATCGGTCCGTCGTTTGTCTTGATGTTTTGTGGACGTGTCACTGTTGAGTAGATCAGTTCTGTTCTTCTGTCTGTTGTTGGTTCAGGCGGCTTCATATTGGCATAATAATCACAGTCTGTATCTGTCACCTGAGTGGTCGAATGGATGCGACTGGGGTTTGAATCAGGCTGCTGATTGGTTACTGTAGCATAAACAACAGAGACCTGTGGGCGGGTGTTGAGGTGTGATGCAGGCGTCTGATTGGATGAAGATGTTGCAGTGATGTCATCAGATGGTCCAGGGTCACTGTTTGCAATCTCATACATGTGGTCTCTCTGAAAAACAACACATACATCAATAATTTACTACTTTATAATACTGATAATCATTTCTGATCTTCTACAGGTAAATATTTGATCACCCACCTCTGTATTGTGCTGCACATTCTGATGAAATAAAGCTGAAGGGAGCATGAAAAGAGAGAAAAGACAAAGTTAAATCAACTCAAACACTCACAAAGACTTTATAATCACAAATAAACTGTTACCTGTCCCAGATTTCCTCTTCCTCTTTTTCAGGATGAGGAACGTTCCAGAACACAGAACCAGAACCAGCAGAACCGAACCCAGACCGCCAGCGACAGAAGACAGATCTGAACACAACATTAAACACAACACAACACAGCACTGATTCTGATTATACTGTTGAGTAAATAACCTCTTAAAAATGTATAAAAATCATTTTGATTATTGTAATATTCAGAATATTTGAAATATATTGTTGATATTTTCTGTAACTGAAGTGAAAGCGCGATGGTGAACCTCAACACTTGAGTGGAAAACGCTTTAACCACATGACGTCTGATGTGTGCATCACATTGATCAGGTTCATCACAAGAGTTCAAATGTGTCTCCTCAAATATTTAAACCAATCGCTTTTCTCCAAAATATCTCATTCTATGTAATCATTGAGGGCACTGTTGCATCATGGGTAGTGTAGTTTGTGTGCTTACTAGTGTTTAGCTGATTGAGTTGAACTGCAGTACTTCCTGTTCTTGCTGTTTCACTCTCTTTTTGACGAGTCAATGACAGAGAGAGAAACAATTAAACGTGACTGTGCTGCTCATGCAGTAAGAACATGAACACATCTAAATGAAGCACTACATGTAGACACACAAACCGCTCATATCATTTTGTGAATATGAACAGAATTTTCTATCGAAGATAGTTTCTTATCTAAAGCAACTTAAAGTACATTATAACAACAAGGAAGCACATATCTGGGGACTGAACCTTCAGTCTTCAACACAGATGTGGATTTCAGATCCTACATGTACAGTAAGACATTAAACACACATTTTATCTCAAAAGAGTCATCTAATATATGTATTCAAGTACAAGAAGCACAATATTCAAATATCTATGATATGACGTGACAGACAGATTATCTGACCTGTCGAGGAGCTGTGTTGATCTGTGATTGGTTCTTTTCTTTCTGTGATTGTGATGCTGCTGGATCGTGGATTTGTCTCTGTTGTGATGAAATATGATGGTGTGATTGAAAAAGAGCTGATAGTTGAAACCTCTGTGATCTTGTTATCTGATGGATGACAGAAAATATCAACTTGACGACATTGATTCACACTAATTTTCATATAAATATACATAAAATCTTTCATGTAATCTCTGGCTAAATGATGTATTTTATACTGAACACACTAGTCTATGTCTAAGTCTAAGCAGACAATCAACTCAACAGTCGATTTACAAGATTTAATAATTTCACACTTTCTATGACATCTAATAAAATTAATCACTCACCCTGTGTAACCAGCAACAGTATCTCTGAATAGACATCAGTAGTTAAAGTCCTCTCCACAGCACACCAGTATTGTCCCTCATCCTCTGATCTCAGGTCAGTGATGCTGACGGTGAAAACTCTGGTCCTCTTGTTATCAGTCAGAGAGAATCTCTCGTCTTCAGCTGGAGATCCTGATTTAACCATGATGTTTCTAAACCCAAAGATACACTCGCCTTTACAAAAATACTTTGAATTTGATTCATATCCAGCTTCATAGCTGCATCTGATGTCAAGTCTCTCTCCTCTGAGTCCTGTGACTGTTTCTGGAGCACCAACAACAACTGAAAACAGAAACATCATTATATAGAGCTGTTATGTGTGAGCAAGAGATATCAGAACTGAATAATAATGTATATATATATAATCATTGAATCATCTTGCAGTAATAAAAAAAACATGAAAACATGTCAAATTCTGTACAAATGACCTCCGTGTCTTAACTCACCTGTACAGATGCTGGAGAAGACGAGCAGAACGACACACATGCTGAACATTTTACTTTAATATGAGATCAAATTCTGTGACAAACGTTACAGTCTTTCTCTTCCGTGCTGAGTGAAGAAATGCAGCATCATATTTCCTTCCCCTTTCTGTCTCTAACCACATCCAGCTTTAAACAAATAAATTGAAGATTTTAGCTTCCGTGACTGCTCTCAGTTTCGTTAAGTTAACCTTCAATAGTTCTAGCCTATTTTCATGAGTTCACCCCCTGCTGAAAAAAACAAAACTATAGAAACCATCACAGAATTTGTAATGGATTTACTGGTTATAATGGGACTTGTATTGGTTTTAATGGCAACTGTAATGGTGGTCTCTGTGGGTCTCTACAGGTAATTTGTCAACTTTTATTGGTGGCTTGTTAAAATCATTACATCCTAATGGAATATCTCCCAAAACACGCTACAGGAAACCATTTTGTAATGGTTTTAATGGTTAATAGTTGATGGTAATGTTTGTAATGGTATTTGTAGAGGAAACCATTATAATTTCTGTGATGGTTTGTATTGTTTATTTCAGCAGGGCCGTTAGTTTGAGCCGATTTCAGTCAAACAAACTCATCAAGGCCCTGTTTACACCTGCTATTAAGATATGTTTTCATTGATCCGAGCACAAGTGAACAACGCTTAATACAGACCTGTAAAATACACCTGTGAGAACGGGGTCTAAAATGTTTAAGCTTATCCACACTTATACACAAGCTTATACAAAATATTTACATTTTCATTTTATTTAACTGTAAATGAGGTTTACTAAGAATAATTTACTTAAGTTCACTTTTTTTTAGTAACTTCTTGTTAGTAACATTATACAGTTTTTAAAATACTGATAAAAACTCAGAAAAGTGTGTCAACATATTGCTTCATTAAAATATGTAGCATGTATCAGTTTTTTTCCACTTTGAGCATCAGTGCAGATGTCTGTTGCAGAAGTTTTGACAGTCTTTTTTTTTATTTATGCTTGATCTCTGAATATATCGGTCCGTCGTTTGTCTTGATGTTTTGTGGATGTGTCACTGTTGAGTAGATCAGTTCTGTTCTTCTGTCTGTTGTTGGTTCAATATTGGCATAATAATCATATTGGCATAATAATCTTCATATTGGCATAATAATCACAGTCTGTATCTGTCACCTGATTGGTTGAGTGGATGCGACTGGGGTTTGAATCAGGCTGATGATTGGTTACTGTGGCATAAACATCAGAGACTTGTGGGCGGGTGTTGAGGTGTGATGCTGGCGTCTGATTGGACGAAGATGTTGCAGCGATGACATCACTGTTTGGAATCTCCTCGTACATACGCTGAGACTGAAAAACAGCATGTGCAAAAAATATATACTAGAAATGTATAGATAGCATTCACTGCTCATCAATAAACAATAATGTAAGATGTATTTCTGATCTTCTACAGGAAAAGATTTGATCACCCACCTCTGTATTGAGCTGCACATTTTGCTGAAATAAAGCTGGAAGGTGCATGAAAAGAGAGAAAAGACAAAGTCAAATCAACTCAAACACTCACAAAGACTTTATAATCACAAATAAACTGTTACCTGTCCCAGATTTCCTCTTCCTCTTTTTCAGGATGAGGAACGTTCCAGAACACAGAACCAGAACCAGCAGAACCGAACCCAGACCGCCAGCGACAGAAGACTGATCTGAACACAACAGTAAACACAACACAGCACTGATTATACTGTTAAATAAACAATATCAGTCTTAACATTTACATAAATGATTTTGATTATTGCAATATTCAACATTCTAAAATATTGGAAATGTGTTGATGTAACCAGGGTTTAAATTGGTCCGGGGCCGTCCGGGACTGAGCTCCGGCACAGAGACTCCAGGGCTCGACATTAACGCTTCATTAATGCCAGAGAAGTAACATGATTAAAATATCACTAACCAAAAATAACTATGCAAACACCAAAACGCAAGTATTATTCTAATTTTATTACATTTAGAGTAATTGGTGAATAGTGGATATCTGCTGTATATAATGCATCTGTTGACAGTATAAGTAGCGCTGCTGAGGCGAGGTTCACACAGATCTCCAGGAGAAATCAAAACGAGGTCAAAATTTAAAATGTAAAGTTTTTATATTTGAATACAGTTAGTTAGGAAACATCACTCAACGTTTTCACCATTACGACAGTTTAATAGTTATATAAACAGTTCAATGAGCAAATACAATAATATTAGGTCACTTACATTTTTGGTGGAACCACAGCGCATCTCACAGCAGCCAGCCGATTCATTGCTGAATGATTCAGTGTTTTGAACGAATCGGTTGAGTTTCATTCTCTCATGCATAAACATCTGATGAATCTGCCGTTTGAACGAATCATTTGAATGAACGACTCAATGACTCACTCATTAAACGCTCACTACATGCACTTGCGTTTTAATTTCATTGACAAGTATAATTTCCACCATCGTTTCTTGTTTGTATATTCAATTTGTTTTAAAGAATCTCATAATTTAATATAGTTGTATTTTTTTCAATGTAAACGATTTAATTTGATAACGTATAGATAATAACAATCACATTATTATAACTGAATTTATAGATCAAATGTAAGAATTTGAAATGAAAGTTAATGAGATTAGTGGGAAAATGCCCTCTATAAAGGTGAAAAAAAGCCCTTGGACAAAATATAAAACACATGCAGATTTATAGCCTATGTCACAGCTGATAGAAAACCGATGAGAATATTGCATTAGAATAAATACAATTTGCAAAAAAAACACACACACAGAGACACACACACACACACACACACACACACACACACACACACACACACACACACACACATAATACATATCTATTTCCATTGTCCTCAATTGTAAGTCACTTTGGATACAAGTGTCTGCTAAATTACTAAATATAAATGTAAATGTATATATATATATATATATATATAAGCTCGACACCATAGAGCCGCCCCACATAACAAATCCCAATTCAACCCCTGGATGTAACCGAAGTGAAACCACGATGGTGAACCTCAATACTTCAGAGGAAAACACTTCTGTCTACAGCTGATGTGAAACCAAATTAACCACATGACGTCTGATGTGTGCATCACTTTGATCAGGTTCATCATGAGCTAAAATGTGTCTTCACAAATGTTCAAACCAATCACTTTTCTCCAAAATATACCACATAATCAAACAGGGGACAGTTGCATTGTGGGTAGTGTAGTTTGTGTGCTTACTAGTGTTTCTGCGATCAAGATGAACTGCAGTACTTCCTGTCGTTGTTCTTGTTGTTTCTCTCTCTGTTTGAGGTGTCACTGAGAGAGAGAGAGAGAGAGAGAGAGAGCAGAGGTGTAAAAAGTTTACTCAAGTGAAAGTACAGATACTGAGTGAAAATTTTACTCAATTAAAAGTACAAGTATCTGGCCAAAAACATACTTGAATAAAAGTAAAAAAGTACAACTTTAAATTGTACTCAAGTATTAAAAAAGTAGAAGTACTTTATTTTCTGAAAGACATTCAGCAGTCTGGTTAAAGGGAGAAAACAAAACAAAATGCAATGGCACAGGTCAAACACACATATCTAGTGCAACAACAACAATTAACATGCAGCACAGCTGAACACGGGGGGGGGGGGGACCCCCTCGTTTTTCGTTTTAAAAAGAAAACTCCATCCTTTCCACCCTCATGCCATCTCATATGACTTTCATTTATCAGATGAACACACTAAGAGTTTTAGAAAGAAAATCATGTGTATGGGACATCTAAAAATGACACTTCAAAAACTACACAAAGTGAATATGATGTTAACTCATGCAACCCCTGTTAATGAATGAGTGTCTGAAACGATAGGCATATGTCAGAAGGATACAGATACTAATATTTTAAACTTGACCGTCGTGTTCAATTTGTGTGGTTTCTAAAGTGGTTGTGTCACCTTGCATTATCTGGACTAAAATATTTGCTTGTGTTCATCTTAAGAAAGAAAGTCATAAACATCTGGAATGACATGAGGGTCAGTAAATGATGAGAATTTTCATTTGTGGGTGAACTATTCCTTTGAATAGCAATATGTGATGCAGAGGCTAGAAACATATTCCAGACAGAATACAAGACTGTGTTGAATTAATGAGGAGAGTCATAGAATTACAATATTAACGTTTTAAAAGGCCACTTTGTTGTGCGTTGTCTATTCAATGTCACTGTCTAAAAGGAAAATTAATATTTTAATTGTTATTTGGGGCATTAACAGTGTTTTCTCAGCAAATATAGATAAATAATTATTTGCGACTTATTAGATTAATTAAAGACCAAATCATGTAATTATTAAGATTAAAAAAAAATAAAAATAATTGACAGTCATAATTCCTACTCAATATGTCATAATGACATATTATAAATACAACTTATCCACGACCTGTTAAGAACATCACTAAACATGAATTACAATTAATTTAACATACAATGTTTATTTAAACACTTTTGGAGATATTTCTTTAATTAAAAAAAAATATTCCCACAAAAATATTACTTGTATTTAAATTCTCATCAATTATCTTATTTGCACTCAATCTTGTGCATTCAGCTAATATATTACACAAATGATAATGACTCTATCAAAACAGAACGAATAATGAATCAACTTTTTTGGAGAAAATGTAACTTTGCTTCCTCAGATTTGATGGTGAACTTTTGAAGCCAGACATTTACCTGATGAAAGTCATAACTGAAGTAGAAATGTAAACATTACATTTTTTATTTTATCTTATGCACATTAAATATGGTAAACGGAAGCTCAACCGTGCGTGCTTGACGTGAGAACCAATTATCATTGTTTTAATGCATCAAGCACGCACGCTTGAGCTTCCGTTTACCATATTTAATGTGCATAAGATAAAATAAAAAATGTAATGTACTTTTCAAGATGAAGTAAAAAATATTTTTTTTCTTCAGAAATGTAATCAAGTAAAAGTACAAGTATTCAGTTTAAATTGTACTTGAATAAAGTACAAATCCCCCAAAATAATACTTAAGTACAGTAATCTAGTAAAATTACTCAAGTATTTTACACCTCTGAGAGAGAGAGAGAGAGAGAGAGAGAGAGAGAGAGAGAGAGAGAGAGAGAGAAGTGAAATGTGAACGTGCTGCTCACAATTAATAATGAACTGATACTTTGGATAAACGTGTCTGTCAGATGCATGAATGCAGATGTTAAGACATCATGGAAAACCCATGTAATGTAATGCTGTGCTCATGTCCAAATGATTTAATGATGGAATTATTTTGTTCTGAGCCGTTCATAAACTCTAGAACTGTAGAAGCTCTGGTTGCAATACAATGACAAATCAAGCATTCAGTTAAAAATAAATTATATGTCAGGTGTTGAGGTCACTTGCCATAATGCTTTATTTTTTACAGATGTTGAGGTGTTGATGAAATCTAGAGTTTCCGAGTTTGAGACATGACCAGACTAGTCAGAACGTGTTGAAAACTAGTAAATTATGGTAATTGCACCACTTTCATTAATGCAGCATTAAAAAAAGGTGTTCAGAAGCTTTGATGCCTCTGTATTAAATATAATCAGACAAACTATTAATGATTTTACTGAAATTATGACTTGAATTATTTATGTAAACACAGTGACAAAGATTTTAACACAAATGCATGTGTGTAAAGATGCCTGAGGATGAAGTCAGTGGTTGTGTGTGTTCAGGTACCTGTGCTGCTGTGGTCAGTGCTGGTGTGTGTTCAGGTACCTGTACTGGTGTGGTCAGTGATTGTGTGGTCTGTGATTGTGTGTGTTCAGGTACCTGTGCTGCTGTGGTCAGTGCTGGTGTGGTCTGTGCTGGTGTGGTCAGTGATTGTGTGTGTTCAGGTACCTGTGCTGGTGTGGTCAGTGCTGGTGTGGTCAGTGATTGTGTGTGTTCAGGTACATGTGCTGATGTGGTCAGTGATTGTGTGGTCTGTGCTGGTGTGTGTTCAGGTACCTGTGCTGGTGTGGTCAGTGCTGGTGTGGTCAGTGCTGGTGTGTGTTCAGGTACCTGTGCTGGTGTGGTTAGTGCTGGTGTGGTCAGTGCTGGTGTGGTCAGTGATTGTGTGTGTTCAGGTACCTGTGCTGGTGTGGTTAGTGCTGGTGTGGTCAGTGATTGTGTGTGTTCAGGTACCTGTGCTGGTGTGGTCAGTGATTGTGTGGTCAGTGCTGGTGTGGTCAGTGGTTGTGTGGTCAGTGCTGGTGTGGTCAGTGCTGGTGTGGTCAGTGATTGTGTGGTCAGCGCTGGTGTGGTCGGTGCTGGTGTGGTCAGTGATTGTGTGTGTTCAGATACCTGTGCTGGTGTGGTTAGTGCTGGTGTGGTCAGCGCTGGTGTGGTCGGTGCTGGTGTGGTCAGTGATTGTGTGTGTTCAGATACCTGTGCTGGTGTGGTCAGTGGTTGTGTGGTCAGTGCTGCTGTGGTCAGTGCTGGTGTGGTCAGTGCTGCTGTGGTCAGAGCTGGTGTGGTCAGTGATTGTGTGTGTTCAGATACCTGTGCTGCTGTGGTCAGTGCTGGTGTGGTCAGTGCTGCTGTGGTCAGTGCTGGTGTGGTCAGTGATTGTGTGTGTTCAGGTACCTGTGCTGCTGTGGTCAGTGCTGCTGTGGTCAGTGATTGTGTGTGTTCAGGTACCTGTGCTGCTGTGGTCAGTGCTGCTGTGGTCAGTGCTGGTGTGGTCAGTGCTGCTGTGGTCAGTGCTGGTGTGGTCAGTGATTGTGTGTGTTCAGGTACCTGTGCTGCTGTGGTCAGTGCTGCTGTGGTCAGTGTTGCTGTGGTCAGTGCTGGTGTTTGTATACGGGTGAAGGGTGCTGGTCGAGATCTGGACAGGCCTTGTTTTCTGTGGAGCTGAGAAACAAGATCACATTATTCAGATGAAAAATACATTACAAAACCATTAACTGCAGCGTGAAGCATGAATATAGTGGATAAAACAGACTGTTGTTCAGTACTGAATATCAATCACCTTTAATCACATTCAGCTGGATTAGTTTATATTCTCCCCATCCAGCGGTACAGCCGTACACTCCAGCATCTGCCATCCTCAGGTTTCTGATGGTCATCGTAAATGATCTCGTCTGATGATTGTCCCGCAGAGAGAATCTGTCATCAGACACTGACTCTCCTCCATCAGATTTTAGTAGAAGATTATTATCTCTGTAACGTCCTTTATAGAAGTATTTGTAGGAGTTTTCATATCCTTTAGCATAAGGACACTTAATAATCACTTGTTCTCCTTCTGTTCCTCTCACTGTAATCTCCACACGCACTGAACTGCTCACTACACACACACACACACACACACACACACACACACACACACACACACAAACACACACACACACACACACACACACACACACACACACACAAACAAACAAACAAACAAACACACACACATATTAAGCCATATTTTAATAAACACTTTTTATGTATCAGTAAAATGTAAAAAAAAAGAAAGAAATGCTTTAAAGGTTTTTTACCCATCAGTATAAATCCAGAAATCATCAAAGTGATCTTCATTTCTTCATCGGTTGAGTTCAGAAGATCAGCGTGAAACTCTCAGCAGCTCCTCAAACAACTTTGTTAAACTCAAATCTCCAGTAACACTGTGAATACTGCTCTCTTCTCTCGGTGTAGAGTAAAGTAATGTGTCTGTTGTTCATCTCACATGCTTTCCTGTAGCTCAAATGGTAGAGCATGGCGCTAGCAACGCCAAGATCATGGGTTCGATTCCCAGGGAAAGCAAGAGCTGACAAAAATGTAAAACTGTAACTTGAATGCAATGTAAGTCGCTTTGGATAAAAGCGTCTGCTAAATGCATAAATGTAAATGTGATGAGAATCAAACACTAGCGCTGACGGACAGTATGTTAGTGTTTCTATGTGATGTTGAGGGCGTTATGTGTGAAAAATGACCAGGAAATGATCTGTGAACTCACAAACCACAACCTGTTTCCTGTCTGTTTCTGTTCTGCCTCCAGCTTTGAGTGCTTTTCTGTTGCTATTTTCCGGCTACAAACCCATATAGCAAAAAAATAAATAGAATAAATACTTACTTACTGTATATACATACATTTTAGCAAATATTTTTATATAAGCAAATATATGCTTAAATATATTTCAAAATATACAAAAATGGACAGTACATATATATAGAAATGTGTTTCAGAACATATTTACATAAATATATTTTCTAATTTATTTTGGTCAGAGTTCAGATGCAAAAGCCTCTAAATGCTGTTTGGAATGTTCTTCTAAAATGAGTGTTTTTATCAGGCTGCTATATTTATGTTCAGTTAATTCACTTTAATGTCGATGACAAGAACCTATTCATTGCATTAAAGTGAAATGACTGAACCTACACACAGGAGACAAAAACACTCATTTTAGAAGAACATTTCAAACAGCACTTACAGGCTTTTTGCTTCTGAACTCTTCAC